>CABFVZ010001769.1:0-91372 GCA_902151445.1 Timema monikensis | reverse complement strand
TCGGATACATAATTGTCTTCTAGTTGATGTTGATAGTTCTCGGTTCATTTCACGCTAGTACAGTCGGAGTGCCGGGACGCTTTGTTGACCCACTGGATCTCCCTTGACCCACTCGCCAATCTAGGAGTCCAGGTGCCGGCCAGCCTTGCAGGATTCTATTGTGAGCAGATTAGTATTGTAAGTACATGAACAAATTAATACTTAGAATTGGATTGAGTAATAAATATATTGTCCAGCATTGTTTCTATTATGTCTTCTTAGCCTACAAGAACTACAACAGAGAAAAATACTATTGTAGGGATCCTGAGTTGAATTTATTGGAGCGGGTAGTAATCTTGTTGTCCAGTTGTAACATTATACCACGTAATGTTACAAATCTCTAATCACGTCAGTATGGGGTGGGGTCCAGTTGTAACATTATACCACGTAATGTTACAAGTTATTAAAATCTATATTATAAATATAAGTAGGGTTGTTTAGTGGAGTAAACCCGTATTAGTGTTGATGGTGCTAAGAATGAACTAATATGTTGCACAGGGAGAATATTGCACGTATATTATCCGACTAAGTTTAATACGAGTCTGGCGATTTTGACCGTTTGGCCACCGCTACATGTTTAGAAACTTGTGGAGTGCTTGAGAGAGAGAACGATTAGTGACGTCAACACAGAAGATGTGTGAGTGTCTTTACTTGCCGTCACTTCAGTGAGGAAGAGAAGGAATCATTTGTCATCCTCCCACCAGAGCGTGGTGCGTGGCCGTGTCGGATACACTGCTGCCAACAGTCAGCACTGATTTTAATTTCACTTGCCACGGGTGAAAAGGTTTCTATTCTGTGTAAAAAGAGCTTATCTAAACCAAATAAGAAGTGCAAATTATCAGCTTAACATTTTAAGGCTTTAATTTAGCTTTAAATAAAACTTAAAGTTTGTAATTTCACTTTCATATATCAAGAGAAAATGTTGTGATTGCGAAAAAAATAATTTTATAGAGTATTATGAATCTTTACGCTTTATGTGAATGACAACCCAAAACAATGGATTTTACAGTTCTACATTACTTCCTGTCTGTCTGTCTTTGTCAACGAATCCAAAAATATTAAATGGATTTTGTTCAAATTTAGATTTAGATTTCTTAGGGTTATACCTTAATATGTTTTTTGATTTTTACAAAGTGTAGTTTACCGATGACAAATTTTTAAAATGGCTCAAACGATTTGGTTCTAAATGGGTGTCTTGAATGTGTTCGGAAAGACAAATAACACTGTATAATTTTTTTAGTTGGTGAAAATTAGTTTTTGTTTACACTACTAATAAATGAATTTTTAAACATGAAATATTTTAAAAATGATTCAAATGAACTGGTCACAAATGGATACCTTGGGAGTATTTTACATATCAAATTGAAATATATACTGGTTTTTTGGATACCACTTCGTTTAAAGGTCCCGGTATTTTAAAATATATTGTTTTTTTAAAAAAATTGCGTGTTTGGTAGGCTTTTTAGAATATAAATCATTCTATTATTATTATTATTTTATTTGCTTGGACATAAAATTCATCTAACTGTAGTGATGACTGATTTTTGAAAAATTGTATTTATTCTTTTAGTATCAAGCGCAAGTATTGTAATCGTAATAATTTTCGACCTCAAGATTATGATTAAACTTTATTTTTATGTGTGTCTGAACCATAAAAAGTGGATTTTACAATTTTGTTTGTCCCATGCACTCGTCTGTCTGTCCTTGGCCACTAACTATAAACGTTTCGATTGATCTTGTTCAGAATTTATTTAGATTTTATTTTTTATTTTGATCCTAGTCCTAAATTTAAGAGTTGCTATTTTATTGTTTAATGGATCTTTTTATAAATTCCAAATATATTGAAAATTGCTATGGTGATTTGGTTTGAAAAATATATCTAGGGAGCGGTTTACATCTCAAATAGCACTGTATACCCAATTTTTTGTTAAAACTTCATCAGTAGCTAGTCTACTTATAAGGTGCTTTTCAAAAATTCCAAATATTTTTATAATGACAATGATGATTAGCATAAAATATTTATCTGGCGAGTTTTTGACATTATAAATAAAACTGTAAAGTTCTTTTTTGTGTAAAACTATTTTAAGAATAGTTTACTGATAAGAGATTTTGTAAAAATCTAAATATTTAAAATAATGACTTTAGTGATTTGGTTCAAAACGAATACCTGTTAAATTTGTTATTTTATAAATAGTTATAATATATTTTGATTTATTTTCTTAAAAAAATAATTTAACGTATCTTACTGATGATTAAATTTTGTAAAATTTGAATTATTTTGAAAATAGCTCTAGCGTTTTTCTTTTAAACTGGTATCGGTTATCAATAATAATTTGTCTTTAGTTTTCATTATAAATTAATTTCCAATATGGCTGCCACAATACAAAAGTCTCAAATTTTACAGTTTGCTGTATTTGAATATGGTGTGAATATTTTCTAACCTACAACAGTAATACAAATCATTAACAGAAAACACATAAATTGAGCACTGAAATCTCATACAGCTACCTTGCTCACTTCGCACAATTTTAACTTCCGGAAATTTCTGAAACTTCTGCCAGAAGATAAATCTTCTTTAAGGGAACTTACACTCTTATGAGACAAGCATATTAGTAAAACATAAATAGTGATTCAGACAGAAGACTTAATCTTAGTGATGACTTTGCAAAAACAATCGAAATATTTGAAACTTAAGACATTTTCCTAAATATCAAACAATGCGAAGGCACAGCAAACAAGATAGAGCATTTCTTTGGAAATTAAATGAAGCAGTTTGAGACTATTCTCAAATTTGTTAGAGCCACCGTATAACGAGACATATTGCTGCATATGCAGAGTGTAGAATCATATATAAATTACTTCTTTGCCTATGTTGATTTAAACTATTCTCCACTTCTACCGATATATATTTCAACATTGAAAAAACTAAAAAGGAGCGTCTGGAGATTTGAGCTGGATTCAAGAAGGAAAACTTCTGTGTCACCAAAGGCTTTGCTGGGTTCATATTGATAGATCCAGGCCATGAAATCGAGCAAGAAAACATTAAACTAAAATTGATTGGAGGAATAGTAGAACTAACACAGAATAAAAGCTCACTTGACATGTACAGTACTTCCTAATAACAACTGAATTGGAAAATTTACTGAATGAATTAGAAAAATCATAATGTACTGGTAGCAATGAGAAGCAAGCGTAGCACCATGATATCACAGGAGGGAATTTCTTCCAGATAACCCAAAATACTTTTAAAATAAGTGCAGTGTTTCTTGAGTACGGAAGCCTATATAAATAAGCTGAAGAAGATGGGGTACATAACCTAATTATCAAAACTGGTAAGGATGAAGTTTTTAACAACGATAAAATTCAGCGTGATAAGATTGGGCAACAAATGTTTGAAAATTTTGTCACAGAACGCCCGAACGAAGGAAAACTTTCTCTTTGGGACTAAATGACTAAAAATAAACTAAAAACATGTAAAAGTGCCATTGCAATGACAGAAATTAAATTAAAAGACAAGGTTGTTAAAATAAAAAAATATCGAGGACAATTGCAATGCCATATCATATATCCAGAAGTCGTCCAGAGCTCAACTTGGAAAAGTGCATTGGAACTTATGAGATTGGCGTGTTACCACGATCCCTACTTGCTTCAGATTGGGCCCTACTTCTAGATTATGATAAGGGCTCAACACTTCACCATCTTGAGAAGTTAAGTAGGGATGTGTACAAAATTGAAAATGACAGGAACGAGACAACAAGAAGTGACCCATCATACATACAAACATACATAAATCAATAGTCAGCATACCTAGTAATTCTCATTTATGTAATGGTTGTGGTAGATTCTGTAACCAAGAATTATCAAATGAAAACATGTCTAAATTTTGTATATTCCTTTCTGGATATAATTTATCACATAGAAACGAAGTATGATGAGGTTAGGTTAGTGTTTGACAGATACATATAATTGTCACTCAAAGTACATATGAGAATCAAGATAACAAAGTGAAAGTCAACATATGAATATGTGAAAAAATAAAAACTTTAATCTAGAACTCATCCCCGAAGGATTTCCCCTCTGATTACACGACTAAAGCAGAACTCAAAGAGTACTTAACTAAAAAGTTCGTATGTCTCAGCAAGAGCTTAAACAACAGATTGAATAAAATGATGGTGACCTGGCGAACACAAACAAAGGGCAGTTTTGATATTCCAGACTCACTTCTAACTTATAGCCAAGAAGAGGCAGACACACTTACTAGTGTAGTATGCTCTCTCTGTATCCAGTGCAGCAGAGCGTGTGATCAATTCTTCAGACACTTATATTTAGTTGCTTTTTCATATGATTCCACACCTACCTATGTCTACAATCTTCCTCACAAGGAAGGGAAGACAAAAGATGAATATTTCTGTTCAGAGCATATATAACAATTTAGGACAAAAGCGTGTTTCTGAACTGTTAGTGTTCCATACTCTGATGGAAAGTGATGGTTCTGGTAGATTTGTTAGCAGAACCAAATATTGATATTACAATTCATTCGTGGGCTGTGGTGATGAGATCCTGCACTCATTGTTAAGGCTTGGGAATGACATTCATCTGCCCTCTGATGTATAATCACAGTTGGAACGATTTGTCTTCATTTTGTATCGATCACATAACCACAAAAATAAAATGAGCTCCGCTGGTCCTTGCACTCAAATTGTGCAGCCTATGAAGAAGATCTTCCACCAACTTATGGTTCACTGGATCTGCACATTCGTCGGGCAAATTACGTATCCATGGTTTGGAAGAAAGCTAATGAAATAACCCATGCCTCCGAGCACCAAATGCATTTGGTTGGACGTTTGACGTAGGTTCAAATCTCTTTTATCTTGCTCGATGTTTGAATCTACCAGCTCCTGAGGCTATTTTGTAATTTATAATGTGTGGATGCAAAAATGGAAGCTTAGGAATGTGTAGCTGTCACAAGTAAATATTCATTGTACATAAAATTGTGGATGCTTTGTTTTTAATTGCAACAGTAAACCCAGCCAACTAGGGATATCTGAGGATTGTTATCAATAAAACTCTAGTGTCGATATATTTATTTAATCTACCAAATTAAAGGACTTTAACTCTTTAATGACTATTTTGTATTTCACTGATTATAGTTAGATCTGTTCATTGATCCAAATAATTCATTTATACAGAGATACTTTGTGATTAAAAGGTAATATCTGATAGTAGCTCCTTGCATAGTATTATCTATTACAGTACCTTTATGCTTAATTTGATGATTCCATTCGTTTTCTTGTGCCAAAAAACATATATTTACACACATTGTTTGTAAACTATCATATTTATTTAGGTAGATAAATAAATATTGCTGAACAGAGGCCATTTGGACGCTGTCATGGATTATATACCATTACAAAGCTAAAAATGTCACCCTCATTTAAAAAAAGCTTATTATACCTTATTTCTAAATCAAATCAGTTTTTTAACAAAAAAGATACACGACATTTAAAATGAGCTTACACCATTACATTTATTTTTCCTTTAACAAACATAATAATGGTTTGATAAGCTCACAACAGACAGTTGTAATGTATTTGACAACAATCAACGAGATTGCCACTTTAAATTAAGTTTAGAAGTTAATTAGTTTTATTTTTCTCTTTCTTATTGATATGATAAAGAGGAGCTATAGATGAAGGTTGAAGGGAAGTACAAGCTTGGACAGAATAGAGAAGTAGTTCCAGAAAACGACATGAATCATTGTATTTCAAGCCGCGTTGTCTGACAATAACCTCCCTGACCAAGTAGAGTTTTCACGCAATTTAAATTTTGCTTTAAAATAATTTTTGTGCAATAAGTTCTACTTTATTGATCAACAAGATTTTTTGGAACATATATATTTTTTGAGGACGTTCACTAACGTATTATAATTGTTGTTTAAGCTAACTCACATAGGTCTATTTACCGAAGCTATATTGTTTTATTAGTAGCACCTTAATAGACTTAAATAAATACGTTAAAGCAGTTTTATAGTTTTGAACTAAATTTTGGAAATTAAGAGTCTACAAATTGTTTAAAAACAAAATTATGTCTAATCCTTATTACTTATATTAATCCCCATTTCTTTGTTGCCCTTGTATTGGACGTAATATTAAAATAATTAAACAAAACTTTTCCAAACAAAATACACGCTAATAATATATTTGTATATTAAAAATGTTGAGTACACTACGGTCACCATTATGTAAAATACATCTCCCATGTACAAAATTCTCTGAATGTAAGCGCTCAGTGCCGTTTCCTTCTTTGTTCAAAATCAGCTTTATTTCTTTTGAATCGAGACCAGTGAGAATATCAGCAAAAACTCCGACCGCAAACGAGAATATCTGTCCATAGCAAATGAAATGATACCACCAACCATGATACGAGAATATATGTCTAAAAATAAGGTTAGCGGGAAGGGGAGGGGGAATAAGAGGGGGTTGAGATTCAAGCTCACTCCCTTCTGGCACGGGTATCTATGGTATGGTAATGTCTGAATTTATATACAAGTCGCAGTTGAACGAAAATGAAGTTTACCAGACGTATCATTTATCCCTCTTTTTGTGATTTTTTGTTGTTGGTTTCATGACTTTTATTTTGTGGATGTCTTTAAAAAAAATAATAACCTACAGTATCAAGCGAAAGTAAATAATAATATTTTCTTCAATGAAGCTGTATTTTCTATAGAAGTGTTACGTATGGAAGGAGGAAGGGGTGAAGTAGGAAGCACTTAGGAAACAGTTGTGAGGTACTTTCTAAATTCCCTGCAGATCTTTTATACTGTACATTTCTAATAATACTTTAGATGATCTAGGATTCCTAGTGTGAAGAAACATAAAAGATATGGTGAACAATAAAGACTTTCTCTCATTGTAATCTTAAACTTGAGATATTTACTGAAAACTCGCAAGATTTTTGAAAAGAAATAAAACACACTGTTGTGGAAACATCCCACCAAATATCATACATATAAAATATACAATGTTGCAGGAAAATTGAGGGAAGAGAACCATCTTTGTCCACCAAAGATATACTCCAAACTAGAATTGTTTTAAAAAATAACTTTACAATATTAAGCTATTTTGTATTTCCAATAGTTTCGGAGATATTATCAAAATTGAAAATTTTATCTTCTTTAAGATTCCCTTAAATTTATTTTTATGGTAAAACAAGAATTGCAAATTTGTCTGTAATTTTAAACAATGCCTAGGTACAAATCATAATAAAAATCTTGATGGTAGATTTTTATAAAATATTTTTTATATCTTTTTGAGCTTCAGTAAACTACCCTTAATTTTATAATTAAATAGAGGTATCTCACTAATAACAACACGCTGTAAAATTTAATCCATTAAGATTACATATGTGGGAGAAATAATTGGGAATCGTCAGTGTTGGTTTTGACGAAATAAGTTAACAACGAATCAGATTTTCACTATTCAGCAAATATTAGAAAAAAGTTGGGAGTACAACATGATGGCTCCTTGATTATAAATGCATTTTAAATGGCCTTTGAATCAGGTAAAGAAGTGAATTATATGAAAAGCTAGTTAAATTTGGAATACCCTAATAGTTGTTGCGCTAATTGAGGTATGTTTGAATGATACACGTGCCAGGGTATGAGTTGAATGCCAATTATCAGGTACTTTCGAAATACATAATGGATTAAACAGCAAGATGCACTTTCTCCATTTCTCTACAGCCTAAAGGTTGATTTACACAGAAGGCCAAGCCAAGCTAAGCCATGGCCCCTCTTTTCCCTCCAGAATTCAGTGTTGTTTCTTTCTGGTCTGCTCCAGTGAAGCTTAGTTATGGCGTTCTTCAACATGTCTTGTTTGAGTTCTGATGATACTACTGAGGAAGAAAAGATTCTCCTGTTAGCAGTAGCTTTGAAAAATGAAGAAAATCTAAGAGATGGAGGCTTAACTTGTCCAACTATATCTTCCACTTTAATATGAAAACATTTATTAAATATAAAACCTAATTATAATATTACTTTAACACATACGAAACAAACTGAAAACAAAACGTCAAAACTTATTTTGTTATTTTCACCAAACCAGCCCTACGTCTGTTCAACACGGAGCCCAAGTTGTGTTATGCGCATGCGCAACGTAAGATGGCTCAAGATGGGAGATGGAAAAATTGCCCAGCCAGCGTGGTACACCTGACGTGATGGAGGGAGACGCGCGTGACAAAGAAATCCTCGTGTGAAAGAGCACTTAGAATAGACTATTAGAGTATTGCAAGAGAGTAATAAAAGGGTTGACAAAAGGTACAATGCGGGTATTAGAGTACGAAGATGATTTAGATTTGTTGGGCAGTGGTAATTAGACTGTATCAATAAATGCAGAAATTGTATTAGAGGCTAGCATGAAAATATATTTATAAGTGAACGCTGAATAGACTAATTATTGGATCACACAAAGGATACAGATTGGGGAAAATAACTATAGATTATTGCATAGAACATAATTATTTGATAGTGTTAATGAATTTTAAATATTTAGGAACAATTTTAACTAGCAAAAGCGATATCATATTGGAAATTAGAAGAATATAATACAGTCTGGAAATGCATGCTGTTACTAGATCAGTAAGTTGTTGAAATCTTGCCTGCTTTCAAAGAATGTAAAACTCTGAACATAAATACAATAATCGAACCGGTTGTTCTCTCTCGGTGTTAAATGTGGTCTATTACCTTAGATGACTAAAACAAATTTATATTGTTGGAATAAAGAGTGCTTGGAGAGATATTTGTTCCAAATACGGTTGAGGCAGCTGATCAGTGGAGGATGTTTGATAAGGATGAGTAACATAACCTGTACTAATTACAAGACATTGTTAGGATAGTCAAGTCTCGTAGATTATGATGGACAAGACATGCCGCATGAATAGAAGCTTCTAGAACCGTGTTCAGAGCATTTACTGGCAAACCCAATGTGAAAAGACCATTGGCAATTGGGAAGATCTAGACGCAGATGTGAGGATAACGTTAGAATGTATCTGAAAGAGATAGAGTGTAATGAGATGGACTGGATAGAACTAGCTCAATATAGGGAAGGATAGCATACTTTTGAAAATGTGTCAATAAAATTTTGAACTCCAAATGATGTAGGTTTAGTAAGTAAGTAAGTATGATATATAATCCCAAAAACTCATTGGAGGAATCATATTCAAACCTTAGATTCTAAGTCTTAGCCTGATTGGTATGATGATCTTCGGTCTAAGTAAAGTTATAAAGAGACAAAGAGACACACAATCGGCATCGCAAAAATAAATTCTCCGTCAGGGGTCATGAAATGTTACCATTTATCGAAATCACAAATTTGATTTTTTGTAAAATCACAATTTTTCTTTTTCTCTATGAGGGATTGAGACAAAATAAAAGAGCATCATCACTTTCCACAAAAAAGCAGAAATCAAATTATACTAAGCAGGTCGTTTCAGCGATGACTGCAGATTATTGCACTAAAATGTATTTTAAACTTTTTATTGGGAAAGGACCTATATAATAAGCCCTAATTCACTTTTAAGTTAAAAATTTACTCGTCAAAGGCCATCAAATATATTTATATATCTAGTTTTCTTTGTGTGATTTGAATAAAAACGTATATTCTCCCACTTAACGCCCTGATTATAACTTTAAAATGACCCCTCTCCCAGATCTCTATTTATTCATTGCACCAAGCCACTTTGGTAAAGATCAAGCGGTTATTATTTTTAAACAAAGACAAATATTTTATTTACCAGTAACATACAGCTATACACAAATTATGGTTTTCATAGTTATATAAACAAAGAACGATTGTAAAGATGAACCACTACCCAAACAAAAGGAAAAGATGGAAAATTCACTAGGAAAATTGGGTTTTAATTTTAGGTCACTATTTTTACAGGCATCATGATCTCGGAATATTTAAAATGAGTGTTCGTTTGTCAAAAACGGGCTTGTCGAATAATATATATTAAGATATATGACAGAGTTATAAAATGTGATTGTTAAAATGAGAGTGTAAGTGTTTGAGTGCATGATTGTATAAGTGTGTGGATGACTGTGAAAATGAGAGTGTGAGTGTGAGAAAATTAATATAAGAGACTGAGAATGAGCGATTAAGAACTATGGAGTGAGTGTGAGCAAAAAATATTGAGAGTTTGTGTATGTGTTAAAGAGAGAAATACTGGAAGAAAAGAAAAATATTGTTCGTGTGTGTGTGTGTGTGTGTATGAGGAGAGAGAGAGAGTGATAAAGAGAATATGTAAGGGAAAATATGTGATAAAGTGTGTTAGAGAGTGTGAAAGAGAGACTATGAGTATGTGTGTGTGAAAAAAGAGATTGTAAAATTTCGGGAGATAAATTGTGTGAAAGAGCGTTTGAGAAAGAAAGTAAGAGAAGGAGTGATTAGCTTGAAGAAAAAAACAAGATTGAGATAGAGTTAGATAAAGAAATTAAGAGAGTGAGTTTGAGAGAAAGAAAGTTTGTTTGAGAGCAAGAATTTGTGTTTTTGATATAGAGAGTGTGAGATAGATAGAGTGAGATTGATATAGATATAGACTTGAGACAGAGGGAGTCTCAGAGAGAGAGAGAGAGAGAGAAAGAACGTTAGTGAGAGAGAGTTCAAAAGATATAACGTTTGAGAGTAATATAGCGTTTGGAAGCGAGCTCAAGGGAGAGAGCGTATAATAAATATAATTTGAGAAAAACTATGTAATAAAGAGTATGTGTGAAGGTAGAGAGTGTGGGAGAGAGGGATAAATTGTAAGAGAGAGACTGAGAGTAGATTAAATTAGAGAGAGAACTTTATAGAGTGAGTATGTGTAAGGTGTGTATGTGTGGGTGTAAGGGTGGAGAGAGTGAGAGAAAATATGAGAGCGTGAGAGACTCTGATAGAAAGAGAGAATGCCAAAATATAGATGTGGAACTCACATATTACGGTACTTTGAAATACCATTCCCACCAAATCAAGTATCAACATGGAAAATACCTGAACTTAATGTATTTGTAAGAATGTAAAAAATAGATGTGTACAAAATATTACTTTCAAATAACATATCCTCAAAATAACCCAGTAAAATGGACACGTAGGCTTAATTATGTATTTGTATTGTGTTACTATTTGCCAAAATGAACATAAAAACCCATTATTTGAATAAAATAAACATCAAAACTCATTATTAAAAAACCACCAAAACTCATAGCTAGATAGTTAAAATGGCTATTATTAAACATTATTCAAACTCATTTTATAGTTTTTTGGGCTTATAATACATACCTAAATAAATTTAAACATAATTTTATCATGCGCGAAACAAAACTTTGACAATATTTTACGAACTTAAACCCTTTCATTTTTAGTTTTCGGATTATGCTCAGTATTATTTATTTAAATGCGAATTAACGATGACAACATTCTAATAAATAAATGGTAGGGAACTCCGCACGTACTTTCTAACTCTATTGTTTAAAAATTGATATATTTACACAAAACTCGTAATATATGTGAAACAAAATAATATACCCTAGCAAACCCAAGCATAAATGCACTATACTTATGTGAAACATTTGTTGAATCTAGGTTTTAAATTTTATAATTTTATTTTTAAAGAATTAATGTCTTTATTTGTTTGTTTAGACCGATAAAAAAGATCCATATTGTGTCAATAAGGGTCAACAATTCGTATTAAAATTTCGACTTCCAGTTAAAATTGTCGACATTTTTTAGGTCATGGACATCTTCATCTTCAAATTCCTCATTTATAAATTTTGTCTAATAAAAAATATAAATTTTCACTAATGAGTCTAAAACAAAGATATATAATTGTTGTACAAACATTTCTCCTAAGAGGTTTAAGAAAAAATAACAAACTTTTGGGAGACTTATATTTAATTACTCATGACATTGGATAATTATTGCGTTAAAACTTAAGTAGTATCTCTTTACAACTAAAGCTCATAAAAATGTATTAATATATTTGCCAATACCTCAGAAACTGTTGATTTATCTCAAGCTAGTTTTATCCAGTCTAGCTCATTATACCCCAACTCTATCTTGAGCTAGTTTTAACCAATATACCTCATAACACCCTATCGCTTTCAGATCCATTATAACGTTATCCTCCCAACTGTATATAGGTCCACCCAGAAGGTTCAAAATTAAGTTAGTTGTGAATATCCCTATGCTTGAAGTAAGATATTTTCACATTAAAGTTCTTTGATGTGGCAACATTTACCCAAATTATTCCATTATCATAACCGACATCATGAAAGCTTTAGCTTCCTAATGAAGGATTTAAGAATTTTTCCTCCCCAATATATTAATTAAAGTTACCTAGCAAATTTTTTATGTGATAAGTTGCGAACTGCTCATAAATATGTTCTAGCTCCTCACAGAAACTAAACTCTACTATGTCATCTTTTTCTGATGATGAACAATGTTCGGTACATTGTTCATTACAGTATTATACTACCTTACTGATAGAAATGTATCTATCATCTCATCGTTAGTGAATTTTATGTCCTTAATGGCTGACATATTAAATTGGTGGAGAGTAATAATAATAATAATAATAATAATAATAATAATAATTTTAAATGTTAATTTCCTTAACTATATGGTTGACCAGCAGCCAGAATACTTATAACGGGCCAGAAACGACGATGATTTAATAAAATATATTAATATTAATAATAAGAGAAGGTGCTAATAATCTAATTTTATGCTTACTTTTTAAATAAGACTTAAAAACGATAATATATAGACTATAGTAAGTAGATTCTGTAATAATTTAAAGGAATAATAGAACCGGGTTAACAGGACTTATTGTCCTCCCTTGGAAAGTATTGGTACTATCTTGGAATAAATTTGACCCCGGTAAATATAATCCTCTGATGTTATCGAATATGAAGTTGAAATATGGCTTTAAAACAAACTCCAAATTACTTCTCGATTTATTCAAGTTTCAAATATATGGAGAGGAAGACCACTTTAAATAACTTCTAAAGACATCTTTCTTACCGAAAGTTCATGTAAAGAGCACTTTAAATAGCTTCTAAGCCCATACAAATTGCAAAATATTTTGGGAAGACCATTTTAAATACCACTAAACTTTGAAGAATTCTAAATAGTTTCTGAAAGCATAAAATTTTTAAAAATTTGTGGCTGAAGAATCACTGCAAATAGCTTTTAAAAGCATCCTAATTTCGAAAAAGATAATCTATAGAAGACTACTAATGAGAGCTTATAAAATTTGCCAAAAATTTGAGTGGTAGACCAATCAAAATATCTTTTAGGAATATCGATTATTCAAACATTTATCTGGGTGTTGCTGATGAAAGTTAAATTTCTAAAAAAAAAATTGTATTATTTTGCTCGCCCTCTCCCCCTAAACAAATAACGTTCTGCTATTACTATATTTTATAGACTCGCGCTAGCTATCTGTGATATAATTCAATGTCATCGTCAATGTACCAGACTGAACGTCTGATGAGAGAGAGGTTGAAGTTTGTATCTATGTTGGGTGCACTGGTGGTGGTCTACCCTTCTCTCCACACTTATTTTGGTAAGATTAATCTAGGAATTACTCCTCATCTTAAATATTTAAGATATATAGCACTTTTATTCAATTTGAATACCAGGAAACCTTTCCGAATATTTATGTTACAGCACAATGCCTATGCTTACATATTCACATATGACACAAATCACACCCGGAGATGTAAAACTCCAGCTTTACTCCCAAATGCAAATACTTCCGTCTAGTGTAGTCAACCTAGTTCCACTTGCCCGTTGCTATTACCTCTGGGGACCCATTCGGGACTTCTACAAACGTTGACCATTCTATTTGCTTGCATGTCAGGATTCATTTTTCCTCAAGAGATGGGCCATTTATATCCAACATTTTCCGTGCCAACTCTTGGGACTTCCCTTGGAACTGTTAACAACATGATGACTGTGTTGAATGTAAAGTGAGGAAAATGAGACATAAAAAATGTTCTACGATATAACAAATATGACAATAATAAATTTAGCCTGGACGTTCAATATTTTTAAATCAATCAAAATCATCAAATGAGTGAAACATACTAAAATAAAGGGTTTAATTAGAACATGATTGATGTAAACTTATTTGATCTATTCTACCCATATTAAAACGATAGTAATTATTATTAAAATGTAAAATAAATTGAGGTTTTTATTTTTATTTTAGATCTACTCTTTCTTAAAAGTTTCTGCTTTCCTCTCTTTGTTATATAGAGAAAAAAATACATTACATAATATAAATGTATTTACAGAAAGAAATGTGTATATTAACCATCAATTAATTTATATATTTGTATGTATCTAACTTTTGACTATATCGTTTCCAAGATCACACCAACAAACAAACTATGAAATAACCCAAATTATTCAGAGACGAAAACAATGAACTCTAAATGGTTTTAGAACCGTTAGTACAACTCAGCTAGATTAAGATCCTAGAGCCAAAATTAATAAAACCAAGACTGGAAATATTTTATAACAACACAAAATTTTATGATTTAATAAATAATGTCTGGTTTAAGTTTTTAAGTCTACAAACCACCAAAATACTTAGTTTATGTGCTACGAGTCTATCGGCCAATTAGAGCTGCCCTAAACTTACAGCAACTATCTAAGGACTCTAAATGAGCCGGGTTGAATTTAAGGAAACAAATCAGTATTAATCTAAAATTACTATAAAGAATAACTACTGAAAAAAACAACCAGTGCACCCGGTCAGTGGGTACCATCAACCTTTAGAGGTAGAGCGTGTAGTGGAAACATAAATAACCGGATTCAATAGTCACTTTAAGAAATATAATAGTCTATAAAGGTGTTTACGTGTAACACGACGGGTTCTAAGACGCAGTAATAAAAAACAATTAAAACAAATATATCGGTATTTGTAACATTAATCTATAAATAATGTTTGTCAAACCGAAATACAACATTTAAATAGAGAAAAGGGTTTTACCTTTATTAAATAAAATAAATTATTACCCACTTCGGTGGTCGTATAATCTAACGCGCTACTCTCAAGTTAGACTAGACTGCCGATGACGGGGAGATCGAGGTTTTAATCTCTGTTGGATGTACTTAAAATGTATTTTCCCAAATGTATTTCAAATCTACCTAAACTAAAATGCTGGTACATTTCATATAAATATAAACTTTTTAATCTCTAGAACCATTCGCGTCATTAGTACATAATCGTATAACCCTAAACGCGTTGTAAGAAATGGTGCTAAAGTATTACTAAAAACGGAGGTGCAAAAAAAAAAAATTTTACTATCAAGCTGAAGTTTGGGATGTATTGTTATTGATATAATTTATAACATAACGTCTTTTAAATTATTTAAAATCTGTTAGGATTGTCACAATTTGCAAAACAAAAATGGTCTGGAATTACCTTAGTTATCAATTATCCGATTATATTTTCTTTTCTTTGAACTCTATTTATTGAAGTGGTCCACTGTAGTATGTCCACGCTACAGATTCAAACCACGGTCACCTTATTGGTAGCCTCTGCTATCAACTCTTCCTTTTAAAATATAATACTCTGCATGTTTTAAGGTGTAGTGAATTATAGCTAAGTGAAAGTTTTATCAAGCTCATACAAAAAAAAATTAAAGTCCCTTTTTATAAACATTGGACGTTAACTTTTAGACAATATTTTAACAAGTTTCAAGCAGTTTGAAAATAAACACTTGGAGAGCTTTGAAATGTGGGGCTGGAGAATATTTAAGAAGATAAGGTGGACAGAAAAGGGGTCAAATGAAGAATTCCCAACAAGAGTGGGTCAGAAGAGAATAATTTTGGATATGATTCTTCGTTACGAAGCAAACTGGATTGGACACATCCTTAGGAGGAACTGCCTTCTGCAAGACGTCATAGAAGGAAAGGTTGAAGGAAAGAGGGCCTTAGGATTAAAAGACACGAAGGAAATAAGAAAATACTGGGATTAGCTCCCAGGAGGTCTAAATTCACTGACAAAAGGAATGGACCTGTCGTAAGACAGAAATCCTAGCAATAATAATAATAATGATTATGAGATGAACGTAATGGGAACAGGAGTGAAAGAAGAATAGAGCGGTAATGTTAGGGATGTAACTTTATTTTCCCAAGCTTTCAACTATAAACAAGTGTTTGATGGCGTATTATTATTTATTGTTATAATTAATACCTATTGTTCATACCAACTACACACTTTGTCTAACTAATATTTTTCTGCAGAAAGAGGAGAAAGAATATTTAGAAATTACACTAGTATTCATCATGTTCACACCGTTTGTATGGGCTCCAATTGAAGAGGAGGAACAGTGAATGATATAGATGGGTTTGGGAGGTTTGTGCTCCTTGAATTTGACTTGGGAAGTTGATAATCAATCGCTAGTGAATATGGGTTTATTTTGTCTCCATAAAGTGATTAATTTCCTTTTTTCAGATAATTATTGGTGAACTGCCTCTTAAACAATGTGGTTGGTAAAAATTTTCCTAACATATTAGTTTGATATAAATGAAAGGCCTAATGGAATAAGCCCTAATCCATAGAGTAGGGTTTTAAAATTGTTTTTACAATCGAGGTGTCATACTCGAGTCAAATCAAAAGATTAAATTCACGACCTATAGCTGAGTGTTTGCTCCAACTGAATTTATATCCAAAGAGGGATTAAGCCTGTTTTCGGCGGACGCGATTATGGATTTTAATCAATGTGTGATCTTTGTTTTATGTAAAATAAAAATTCATAAAAGGAAGTAGCGCGATTTTAGTCCATTTTCGTGCAAACTTAATTGTAATTTGGTTCCACCATTTTGAATTTTTCAAGTTTCGGATGAATCTCATAGATATCCTTAAGTTCCAACCTAAGTTTCAGCTCTTAAGAGTCTAGTGTACTGGTGAGTTTCGGATGAGTCTCAAATATTTCCTTAACTTCCAATCTAAGTTTCAGCTCTTAAGAGTCTAGGGTACTGGCAATTAGAAGAGAGAGTCCAAAAAGACAAACAGACACCACATGGATTTCATAAAGGCATATGTAGATTGAGAAGTAATTAATAAATATTGATATCTTAATTAAATGTGTAAATTTTTATCTCCACCTTTTCCATTCCACAAAAGTAATACTTATTTTCTAAACCAAAAACTTATAATTTAAAAATGAGGTTTGTAAGTAGCATGTTAGCTGTCACAGGAAGAAACCAGTTTAAGAATGAAGTTATTCGGGAAAGAATGGAGGCACAGAAAGTACATGAGATAGTAGAGGAAGCAAAACTGGGATAGAATGGGAATGTAATGAGGATGTAGAAGGAGAGGATTCCAAAGAAAATGCTCTAGATGAAATATTTAGGGAAAAGACTGCAAGGAGAGCCAACAAAGTTATGGAAGGAGCAGATAACAAAAGTGTTCAAGTGAGAGGAGAGGAATGGAAACAATTAAAAGAGAAATATGGGTGTATGGAAAGAGGAAGATAGAGGCATTATACTAAACTGATCCGGCAACAGGCTAGAAAGAGTTGATGATGATGATTTAAAAATGTCTCTCCATAAAAGTTTTAGTCTTTGGCATTAACTGGTTTTTGACCCCATTCCTTCAATTATTCAATATCTTAAATAAAATCCTTTATCGATATTATGAATATTTTTTTATGTCCCAGGGAGTGGCGAATTTCCCAACTATTTCATTAAAAGGAAAAGGTCGTGTTGATAGGATTTCTTAGGACAGCTGAAAAAAAGTCACACGTTAAACCCCCTTGTCCTCTCCTCCACACTCCTCATCCTCAAAAAATACTCTGTTTCACCATCAAAAGAAGTAATTTCCGGCCATCACTTCCCTATCCCCACCACATTGGGTAGAAAAATATTATCCGTCCTTTTTGATCTCTCACACCACTGACCATGGGCAAGGATTGGTGTTTTTGAAGAAAGTGTGGATGTTCAACAAGGGGAAGTAAAACTAACCAGTTTATGTTCACAGTGGAAAGGCTAACAACATTAGGCTTTATTTTATCTGTACGTTCAACACAACGGATATTTATACTTTTTCTAAGGGAAAGGGACCGTGAAGGTAATTTAGAGAAAAAATGCACCAACACTGTTGTATAAAGGCTATGGGAAAAACACAGCGATGGATGATATTCATGAACGGGGAAATCGTATTGCGTCCAGAAAATTGTTTTGGGATCATTAGGAATGTAAGGCAGATAACGAGTTAGTCCAACCACTTAGCATGAAAGAGAGGTACTGAGCTATGTCTAACCACCTAACTTGAAAGAGAGGTACTGAGCTGCGTCTAGCAAACTAACTTTAAAGAGAGGTACTGAGCTATGTCCAACCACCTAACCTGAAAGAGAGGTACTGAGCTATGTCCAACCACCTAACATGAAAGAGAGGTACTGAGCTATGTCCAACCACCTAACATGAAAGAGAGGTACTGAGCTATGTCCAACCACCTAACCTGAAAGAGAGGTACTGAGCTATGTCCAACCACCTAACATGAAAGAGAGGTACTGAGCTTCGTCCAGCCACCTAACCTGAAAGAGAGGTACTGAGCTAAGTCAATTCACCTAACTTGAAGCAGAGGCATCCAGCTGCGTCTCATCCATCTTGTTCTATTACTAGAACAGTAATGTTAATCAGTTATTTTTTCGCTGCCAGCATGAATACTAGTTCTAGTGAGAATGACAAATTACTGGTTATAAATTTACTGATCATAAAGTTTTAGCTAATGGAGCTGTGAGGGGAAGATTTATAAATAAATGTTGAAAATCATTTTAGTAAATTTGTTCCATTTTAATAATTGAAGATAATTTTAAACATAATAATGAAATAGAACTAGCCCAAGGCTTTAATATATCTAACGATTGCTGAAACTTACAAACCCCCTACAAACTGAAATATTATTATTTGGTGTTGTATATAAAATCTGACTGTAGAATTTACTGAATTATACTTTGATGTATCATTCCGAACCTTATTTTGTACATCTTTCCAATATCATTTGTGCTACCAAAACTTCATATCCTCGGCCACAACTCATATGGTAGTATAATTGTAACTGTTCCCTCTTCGTGACACAACTCATGTGGTAGTATAATTGTAGCTGTTTCCACTTCGTGACACAACTCATGTGGTAGTATAATTGTAACTGTTTCCACTTCGTGACACAACTCATGTGGTAGTATAATTGTAGCTGTTCCCACTTCGTGACACAACTCATGTGGTAGTATAATTGTAGCTGTTTCCACTTCGTGACACAATCATGTGGTAGTATGATTGTAGTCTGTTCCCTCTTCGTGACACAACTCATGTGGTAGTATAATTGTAGCTGTTCCCTCTTCGTGACACAACTCATGTGGTAGTATAATTGTTGCTGTTCCCTCTTCGTGACACAACTCATGTGGTAGTATGATTGTAGCTGTTCCCTCTTCGTGACACAGCTCATGTGGTAGTATAATTGTAACTGTTCCCTCTTCGTGACACAACTCATGTGGTAGTATAATTGTAACTGTTCCCTCTTCGTGACACAACTCATGTGGTAGTATGATTGTAGCTGTTCCCTCTTCGTGACACAACTCATGTGGTAGTATAATTGTAGCTGTTCCCTCTTCGTGACACAACTCATGTGGTAGTATAATTGTAGCTGTTCCCTCTTCGTGACACAACTCATGTGGTAGTATAATTGTAACTGTTCCCTCTTCGTGACACAACTCATGTGGTAGTATAATTGTAACTGTTCCCTCTTCGGGACGCAGCTCAGGAGGTAGTAAAATATTTTTATATTAATACCTAATATTTCTAGTTGTGTAGTATGTTTAAATATTTAGGGTATTTAACGTGAACTTAAACATATAAAATGATCTATTTTACCTTTGTTCTTTGTATAATAAACACAAAATTTTATTATATAGGTTTTTAAGCAAGTTTATTTAAATGCTAAACATTGTATCTAATGTTCACAATAATTTACTAAGCTTGGATGTTTATAATATATTTTAAAATTTTAAATATACAGAAATAAATGGATTTCCCGACTCTAATACATTCATTATGAAACTAGCAGAAGTACCCTGAGTAGGCCATGGTAAATACGCGATTGATTATTTGGCTACGCCTATATTTTATTTCATAATACAGGAAGAAAATAATATATCATCATTTTATTTCTTCCGACCGGTTTATAATTATTTCTAAAAATGAAATAAAATTTTTAAAATTATGTCATGTTCGTGCACATCGGTTACTAGTTTTAATATTGCATACCTCTGCATGTGTTAAATACTAAGCAACGTTAATGACGCACAGAAAATATCTTCATATTATTCATAAATAAGATAGCTAGATTACAAATATAAAGCGAGCTATCCACATATTCACACTAGTGGGGTAAATATGAGGCAGATGGAATTCAAAGAAAATAATTAAGAATTTTTCCCTTTTTTAAAATTTATTTGAAGAGATGTTTAACACGCACTTGAAACTCTTAACTTCAATTTGAAAATTTTAATATTTTGCTATGTACCGTTCTCAAACAACGCCTGAATCTAGAGTTGACTACTAGCCTAAAAGAGGGTGGACGTAAACCAAGGAAATTACTACAACAAAAAGTGAAAACATTTGCAAGTTAAAGAAATATTTGATTTATGTATTCAGTGTAATAAACAGAGCTAAAACAACAAGTCAAACTGAAGTGTATTGGAAATCAAATAAATCCTGGCTGAGTCTGTACTTGCGCAGTATGTTTCAAAGTATATTTCTAATTCTCAAGGTGTATTATTATTTTGTTTGAACTATTCTGTAAGAGACCAAAAATATAAACAAAATGGTTAATATTATAAAAAATAATTATTATAACCTTTGTAAAATGATTTACAAAACATCATATTCAACACAGTGAACTCAATCAAAACAAATTTAGGATCAAGATTTAAATTTAAATACTGAATAAAATATTTATCAAAAATTTAAATTACTAAATATTACGATGATTACAAAGAGCTTAAAGAGCCTCTTTAAAATGGTTTATCACGCGTCTGATTCACCACTGTGAATACAGACATAATAAATTTAAACCTTAGGATAAATTTAAATTTAAATATGGATTCATTTTTTTAAATTTAAAGCATTAAACATGTGAGTACAGAAAAATAAAATTTAAATTTAAACATCGAATCAGATATTTCTTAAAAGTTTAAATCATTAAATCTTATGATGACTACAAAGAGCTTAAATAACCTCTTTTAAATGGATTACAACGCTTCTGATACCCCACTGTAAATACAGACAAAACAAAATTAAATTTAGGATTAAATTTAAATTTGAATATCGAATCAGATAATTATTATTAGCACAAAGGTTTGACTTCCCGACTAAAAATAAATCCTTCGCGGAACCATCACTCACGTTACTTTTAAAGAAACTGACGAAATTCCTACATTTTATTATTTAATATTAATTTATTAAACAAAGTATTGTTACGTTAGAATACTTGTAATTTCTCACTAAAACAATCAGTGAGTTTTAAAGTCAAAACTCTATTAACCAACAAAAATGAGTTACTTTAATATTTACTCCGAAGAAGATACGTCTACAAAAATAACCTATAAAAGAAACATTATCAAATTACAAAATTTTAAACAATTACTGGTAACCACAAGAGCAATAAAAATAAGATTTAAACTATATAGATCAATCCAAAAAAAGAATCAAAAAATGTGGCTACCCGAATATTTCAAAAAATTACAATGATACTAGCGCCCAAGCGGCAATAGGAAACATTAAATGTTCCATAACATAATTTACTTTCAAAAATAAAACCTTTATCAAAAAATTACAGATAACTACACTGACTGATTTCAACTACATAATAATCCTAAGTGTTCAAGATAATCAAACCGATAGTTGTAAAATAAAGTTTATATAATCAATAATAATATATTTATATGTTTATATATATATATTTATAGCAATGCTAGCTAGATAATGTTCTGGTACTGAAAAGGACTTCTCGTGGAAGTGTCGGATGTAACAGTCCTAGATGATAGCTGAACGCTAGCTATATATAGATCTAGTTGATGTATTGGTAGGTGGGAGATTTTCTTATTAGGAAATTGATTATTAGTAGTGTAACGTCACACGCCAAGCAGCTGGTGGATATGCTACGTCTCTTTAGTCCCGTCCACCAGTTTCTTGGTATGTTGTAGTTCCATTTGACTAGTTCCCAAAACACTAGCACCAGACACATGGTGAGCGGCTGCAGACTCTGGCTACGTTAATTCGGTCACGTAGACCAATTCAAGAATACCAGTGGTCCTCCTGTAGCTTAACTGGGCCAATTAGAGCAATTATGGATCTCTCTATTGTAACGTCTTGTTGCTACATTATCCATAGCTTTTTGGGACTTCTCTTCGTTTTAGAATTTGGTGTAAACAGCCGGTTATGGAAGTCACTCTAATCCGGAAGATACAACGAGTGAGTAGAGCACCTATATTAGAAATAGTAAGATTGTGATATTTAATAATGCTGGATGTCTATGAGCATAAGTTTATTTGGTGTGATAGTATACTAGCTAGTCTTGCTATTATTTATATTCCAGGATTTCTATATGTCTAGGCTTATTTGGGGCGGGTTATAACATTGTGACATTAGCAGTACAAGCTAATGCTACAGCTACACATATAACATTTTTTTAACATCGCGTCTTACTGCCCATTTGGGTTATATGATTATAGTTATTACGCTAATGGGCTATGGATCAGGAAGATTAAATATAGAGGAAGTGTAACAGGAATCGCGTGGAGTGATGAAAAATTAATTTAGGAAAAACCCCCCTCGGTACACCCGACTAGGATTGAGCCACGATATCACCGTCATCGTTAATCTGGTTTATTGCGAGATTAGTGCCTTTATTGATACTAAAATTAATTTTCCATTTAAAGAAACAGATTCGATTACTATTCACAACTATATTTTTTAATAGTGTTTTAAATCTCATAGTTATTTTTTTCCCTAAACGATGNTATATATATATATATATATATACCTACATATTTGTCAAGTATTAAATTATACTTTCTGAGGTCACAACATTATTTAATAATGGCTTGGATTTATATTAATTTTTAAATATGATCTGCACCTGACCCAGGATATAACTTACATTCTTATGCAACCATTCACTAGTTTCTTAAGGGTAGGATTGTATTTATTCATAATTTTGAATTGATATAATTACACTATCAGATGGTTCTTCAGAAAGGAAGCCCTACTACAATAAATTTGTTATATGCCTTAGTCAATTTGCTTTCACCTTGTTTACAATGTATTGTAAATTCAATTACATAGTTTACTACACTTGAATGTTTGATGGACAAACCTTTGTACATATAATGTGATATTATATTAATAGTCTTTAGTAACAATACCCTCACTAATATTCCTTCTATTTGCCCATTCTCACCCTCTATTTATTATTATTTGTTTCTTAATCACAGAAGCCAACCTTATATAATTTTCAATGTCATATTATTTTACAGGTTAGGTGGCTCATTGCTAGTCCTATGAATTTCAAAATGATTAAACATACATCGCACCCCGGTGACAAAAGTAGCACAAGTCAAAATGTTACAATTTTAAGAATCAAATTGCTGGTCCTATTATTTATGCTTTTTAATGAGGAATTCTCCATTTATATATCATATTCTGAGAATTTAAGAATGACACATGCACACGGGAATTAAACCCGGGACTATTGGCTCAGTACGCCATAGCTCTTACCACTGAGCTATCCAGGAATCGTCCCGTGCTCAGAGTCATTCTTCACTCAGATTTTAAGGCAGAGTTCATGATATTTGTAGCCGACGATTTGCACAAGTCCATCATAGACTCAGCCTTAAAATATGAGTGAAGAATGACCCTGGGCAAGGGACGACTCCTAGATAGCTCAGTGGTTATAAAATTAGCGTACTATTCCTAAGGTCCTGGTTTCGATTCCCGTGTCCAGGTGTCAATTTTATGTTGTTATAATTTATGTTGTTTATTTATGTTGTTTATAATTTTAGTCTAACTGTGGGAAGATAACTAAAAGGATTAGTATCTTCAATGGTTAAAGTGGCCCAAGTTGTCGTTTAATACAATGCCACAAGAGGCAGAAATGTCGCTGGTATATTATGTAACCCTACACATGCATGGTCAGTCTTGAACAGTGACATTTCTGATTAGTGAAGGTTAAGTTTAGTTTAATTGTAGTGATAAAGTGACACATCTCAAAACGTGATATATTTTCTAGTGAACATAACAACACATTTCAAAAAGTGACACCTTTTATGACTGAGGTACTTTATTAAGCTACTATTTTCCACAGTATTATATCAAGCTGTGACGGCTTACCTGATATTTTCCTTATCTTAATTAGTCTTATTTAGATTTGTGTCAATTTTATCATGTATTATACTGCTTCTATTCAGTCTCATTTATATTGGGATTATTTATATTTTATGGTAGATTGATAGTTGCATCATAAATGGAAGGATACAATATTAATCTAAAGAAATTCACTTTGTTGAAAGCTTGACAAAAATATCAGATGTGCAGGAATATAAATAAGGGCATGTTGTTGAAAGCATGATTTATTAACTACATAAAAACCAAATGGGACAGATGAAGAAGAACTTGAAGAATATCACATTTTTCAAAACGTGATTGCTTTAATTTTAGAAAACAAAGATGGACAGGACACAGTGCTCCACAAATTTGTAGGAGTATAAGTAGAGGGACGGACAAGAAATAAGAGTCGATAAAGATGAGTTCGGAAAAAATAGATGTTGTATTTAATACTGTTCAACTACACATGCCATATGACAAGAACAAAATTACATATGGAAAAATGAAAAGACTGATAACTTGACAAAATGTAGGTTGGTTCGACTTGAGGAAAGTAGATCTTCATCTGAAGTAGATGATAGAGATAATGTTACGTATTTTTATTCTGCCTCTGGTACTTATTCTGACACATCTAATTCTTATTCCAAAAGTTAAGTTAGACCTCAACCAGATCCATTTAAATCGGTTAAAATAGATTGTTGTATTGAGCCAGATTAAAGAATGTTAAAAAAGTTCAAGAGGTAAAAGAAGTAAGTGGCCAACCAATAACTGTGTAAAACGAACAAAATTAAATAATCGTTGAGAACAAATGACAAAATATATATTTATTTCCGTGTTGAAGACTCATAAAAGTTTCAGGCTAAGTTTTTGCGATGCCGATTGCCTGTGTGGATATCACCCTTGAACCAAAACAATTGTACCGATCGGGGTAAAACTTGGTATCTAGGGTTTTTATAAGGTTACTTCAAGGAAAGTTTTGTAATTAGATATCCAAACCTAATATTAAGAATAGTTTACTAAAGGGCAAAAAGAGTTAAAATTTATATTTACTAATTACACTCAAACTATGTTGAATACATTACATTTTTAGTTACTGACTAACATTAGTTAGTTAGTTAGATTTTGATATACGTAGTAATTTTTTGCTAAATCTACAAACAAAATATACAGAAGCAATTTTTATTTAATTTAATAGGACCATTTGTTACGTAGCATATATTAGTATCTAATGAATTATAAAGCACAGTCTGCATATTATTGTAATTACGGCAATGTACATGTTGAGTGTATCAAATTTCGATTTTTTTAAATTAGTTTAAAAATGACACCTGTACACAATAATAGAACTCAGGCTCTTTGGATTAGTGCACCTATGCTCCATCACTAAATTAATTTGATTAAATTTAATTTGAAAAATTTTGAAATCTAATTGGCTAGGTAAAGGTGATATTATTGGTGTTAAATACATGATGATTATTTTATTACATGATAATGTAATATTGGGGGGTGGGGGGGAGGGCGAGAGATAAGACATATGCTCGAATCCAAGAGGCTTAATTGTTTAGTTAGCTTCATCTTATTTATTCACAGGCCTATTATTTAAAGTTTGCAGATAAATGTTCAAAATTCAAAAATATTTCAATTTTTTTTTTTCAGTATCAATCTGTGATTTCCAGGTTTTTCCAGGCGCTAAATATTCCCTATGCTGTACAGGTTTTCTAGGCGCTTGTAAATTCTGAACACGGTACACAACAACTGTAGGTAGGATCACAGCGCTTCTTGAAATTATATAATATTAGGAGAAACACAGATAATTTGTTATGTCTACAATAATTTGGACAAATACAGGAATTTTCATGAAATACCTTAAAAACTAGAGTACTTTTTAATTTGGTACATTACACTTTAAGCATTAATTGGAAGACCTGTTAATAAAAATAAAAGCGGGCTGAAAAATAAGCATTCTGATACAAATACACGTCCACCTCGTTCATCCTTTCTTTCTATCCCATACCCTGGCTCGCGTAAGAACAGCAGACATTTTACCATCAAGACCATATCATACTGTTGTGAACACCAATGGCATGAATTCACAAAAGGTAGTTTTATGAAGTATAACCATATTTTATTCCTCTGTACTACTCCCTAAATAGTCTTTAAAAATGGATATTTCTTCTTTAAAACCTAAAAAAGATCAAATAATTGTTTGCAAAATAAATAGTGATAACTATGAAAAGGCATGTTATTAAATAAACATGAGAAACGTGCAAAATTTATGAAATAGTGTCCAAAGCGCATTTCAATACAGGAGCCGACTGGCAGTTGTGATGTCACAACAGCATTTGAGGTGATATAGTTCCAGGCTCGTAGCTTGATACAGTTTTGGCCACGCTAGTTCAGTTTTGGTATAGTTTATTTGAATTTTGAGTAAGAGGATAACGTGTCGTTGAAGGAACTGCGCTTAGCATGGATCTTAGATATAAGGCCTCTTGGTAACTGGCAAATGATTATGAAAGTGTCTATATTCAGGGTGGGGGCAAAACATTTAGATTGTTAGTAACTTGAAAAGTATCACTTTAATTAAAAAGTTAATATTCACTTGCTAAATAAAAGCAAACGGCATACCACACTTTTTCACTTTAAAAAAAAATAATATCCCTCAGGTGAGCTCCACCGGACGTCAGACAAACCTCAGCACTTTGTCCATCAATTTCCTCGGCATGGATCGTATCATTGTCTCCACCGAATGTTGTGCGTGTATATATATATAAGATATAACGTGTATCTAAAACATTGCATCAAACTTTGGGAGGCTATTCCTTGGGTGAAAATAGAATAATTCACATAAGCAACCTAGGGTCTATCTTGAATATTAAGGGTGGTATACACCCCTAAACATAGAGCTAAAAACGACTATTATGTGAAATATTATGAAAACTGATTAAGGTATTAGCACGAAGCTTTGTATACTACTTATTGAAACCTTGATCATTAATAAACTAAATGTGCTGTTACCGTTACCCACCCCCATCATGTAAGAAAGGGGGGGTTGTAACCCTTTTTATCTGCAATAAAATATGACAGAATAAGTATTACTAACTTTGACTTAAGATTACAAAATACTAAGTGAAAATTAACAAAAAAAGGTGTCTTGGAGAAACTGTCTACCTTTCCCCGTTTCCGAGATAATCATGCATGTTTGATTTCAAAGACAAGTGTTAATTCCTGCCAGGTAGGCAACCAGTATAGCTGTTGCGTACCCACCACGCTCTCCTTACCTTAATCCTTTAGACTTCTTTCTGTGGGTCTTTTTCAAAGCTTTGGTGTACGAGACAGCCATTGAATCCGAGGAATACCTGTTATCCAGGATAGGTGCTGCATGTGATAAGGTTCAAGAAACACCACGTGTTTTCGAAAGATTACGCCAGTCATTGATACGCCACCTCAATTATTGCAATGACGTTAGGGGCCACTATTTTGAACACTTGCTATGAATCTGCTTTTGAAGCTAGGAATTAAAACATACAAGAACTACGGTTAGTATTTCTTAATTTAGCTTTCAATACTCCAGTGAGTGTAATGATTAAAATCCCACCCAAGTGTGAACTGTGTAAGCATAACTTACTAATGTGATAAATAGCAACACATCGGAGCTTATGAAGAAGGAAAAGTATCTGAGTCTCTCCATCATTACACACAAACCAGCCTTGTTTACCAAATTTACGTGATACATAGTCACACGTGCCGGTAAAAATGGTTTAACGACTGCAGTGCGAAGTAACACTGCGATTCTGGTTGCCTACCTGGCAGGCATTTACACTTGTCTCTGAGCTCAAACTTGTGTGATTATCTCGAAAACGGAAAAAGATAGACAGTTTATCCAAGGGGCCTTTTTTTTGTTAATTTTAATCCTTGTTTTGTAATCTTAAGTCAAAATTAGTAATAATTATTTTGACATATTTTATTGCAGAAAAAAGTGTTACAACCCCCCCTTTTTTACATGATGGGGGTGGGTAACGGTAACAGCACATTTAGTTTATTAACGATCAAGGTTTCAATAAGTAGTATACAAAGATTCGTTTTAATACCTTAATCAGTTTTCATAATATTTCACACAATAGTCGTTTTTAGCTCTATGTTTAGGTGTGTATACCACCCTTAATATTCAAGATAGACCCTAGGTTGCTGATGTAAATTATTCTATTTTCACCCAAGGAATAGCCTCCCAAAGTTTGATGCAATGTTTTAGATACACGTTGTATATAAGATATATATAAAAGATATATATAAGATATCTATATCTTATACATAATGTAAGATGTGTTATCCCCTTAAGAAAATAAAAACAACATAATTTTCCTCGTCTAGCCCCAACGGTTTCACGGCGCCCCTTTTTCTTGAGACCGTCAGTTAGGGAAGTACAATTCACTTCACTAACATTGTCGAGGAAATATTACTTTTATGAAGGAAAACAATATACACAAAATAAAACATTTCTTTCATAACTTAAGACGGGTGGCAAGGTATATTGTAAATTTAAAAAAAACATATACACAACAAATGAGATTATTATTTGATAGCAAATATAACCTTGACCAAAATCCTTACCTATAGAATGCTTGCATAAATATAACACTAGAGTTGAATATAGAGAGATAAAACAATAGTTAAAGTAAATAAAACAATAGTTAAAGTAAATAACACAATATTTAAATTTACGCAAATTTTAATTCATAGAAAAATTAACATATTTGAATTAGATAGTTGATTTTCTTGAAAATAAGATTTAATTCCCAAAACTTATTTTATAGACAATGTTCTTATATTCTTACTCACTTAAAGTTTTATCTAGACATAGTTCAATCAATTTAATAGTATAATATCCTGAAGTGTTTTAAACTATTTATCCTTTCATAAAATTCAACTACCTGGGAAGTATGCTGATAAAGGATGTCTACTGCACCAAGGAAACTAGGTCGAGGATTGCTGTGGTTAGGGAAGCTTTCAACAAGAAGAGGTTACTGCTAACCAGCAAGTTAAGTTTGTAACCGAGGAATACACTAATGAAATGTTCCATTTAAAGCATATGGAGCAGAAACTTGGTCATTAAGGGAGATGGAAAAGAAAAACTTGGAAATGTAGTTCTAGAGAAGACTTGAGCAGATCAAGTGAACAGTACGACTGACAAATAAATAATAAGGCCAAAGAAGATTGAGGAAAGAACAATTTGTGATGCAATTCTTCGTTACAAAGTCAAATAGATCGGACACATCCTCAGGAAGAAATGTCTTCTGCATGTTGTCATAGAAGGAAAGGTTGAGGGAAATATGTGCTTAGTAAGAAAGAGGATTCAAATATTGGATGGCTTGAAGGAAAGAAGAAGATTCTGGGAGATGGATGAAGAGGCAGAGGACAGGTCACATTGGCTGTTTAAATTCACTGACAAAAGGAATGGATATGTTGTAACACTATTGGATTAATCGAGACGCGTCGGGATTCGATTGAAACACTACGGATTAATTCCCAGATATAATAATGCTGTGACGATCTTTAGGTTGTCTATAGCTCCGTGGTCGAGCGCCTATCAGCACTGTACGGAAAATATACCATTTAAGCCAGCTGTCTATAACTCCGTGGTCGAGCACTAATTAAATCGGTATATTAATACAATTAAAGAAAGAGAACTGTTGATGGCTGTTTATTTACACACGGTTTCTTTAAATGACATCTGTTAATTACTTACACATACTCCAATTAAATGCTTTATATAACTGCACACTTGTGATATTAATGAAAGTTATTTTATACCGTGTTAGACTGTGACTGCCAGTGTGTGGCTCTGACTGACTTGCGCATGGGCGGGGAGGTTTGTGCGGGTGGATCTCCTGCATGCTTTAAACATATGCACAACGGCTTATATATGACATACCCCTTGCATCTTTTTCCCCTCGTCAACAGTGTAAAAACTAACTAATAGAAAGAGTCCTGGTGACAGGTGTTGTGAAGGCTAGCTTCTTATTGGTATAGAGAAGTGGCGTCTTTGCCAAATACTGCGGAGTTGTTCCTTTTAACAGGAAGTATGGTATAAAAATATATATTATAATGGTGAAATCCTTTTCACATTATTTTTGAGAAGTGCGTGTTTCTTCATGGATGAATCATAAAAGGATACTATACATATGATACTTTAAAGAAAAAATTACCTTCATCCATTACTTTTTATATATTTTAGATTGATTTGAATCAATATCATTACAATGTCTTAAGAAAAAATACCTAAAAATAATAATAATAATAATAATAATAATAATAATAATAATAATAATAAAAGTCCAAATAAAAAAGATATTATCAATATAAGTTTAGAACAATTTTGTAATATTATGAAGAATTCTTAGGAAATAATACTAGAATGTATAGGCCAGTATAATATGAACTTTAGAAAATTTACGTTATAAGCTTTACCTTTGGTACACTTGTTTGCCTTACAAGATTTTACTGGTGAAGGATCCATTTTATATTAATGGAACACTAATATATTATTTAAGATACATTAAAAAGAAAATTTTTTCATCAACTTCTTAAATATTTTACTATTAAAGAAATTCTTAAAGGAAATTTAGATAATTCAACCATTTATTAGTCCAAATAATGGTAAGTTCAGGTTTGTTTTTGTAAATGTATTTTCTTAGAACAAATTAAATATTTATATAAACAAATTTATTCACAAAATTGTATCTTTATTATTTACTATTTCATGATAAAACTATCATTAAAAGAATAAAATGATACATTCAAAAATATTCCAACTTATTTTACATAAAGGCTCTTACATAATATTTCTCATTGATAAAATATTTCTGACTACAACATAATATTTGACAATGGTATTAATGTGTTAGGGTGTTCATTTTCCAGACTATTTTCCTGTTAGAAACCCAGGAAACATATTCTGAATTCTGTTTAAAATGTCACTAAGAATATTTGGTGTCTCATTCTGAGGAGCGGACCACGCTACCTGAATGAGAGCCAGGGACACCATCAACACCATTAGGAACACCACTTGGCTGTTCATCTGAAATAGTAAACATTCAAACTTTATTTATCAATATATCGCCAGATATTTATTTGTTTTGACAAATATTAAATTCCTCGCTTACTAACAAATGGTTGAATGAGAAAAAAGTTTAATTCAAACTTAAAATTATTCTTGTTTATCTACCTGTTCTATTCTATAGGACTATATTTCCGATGATGATTTTATCAGTAACTGCTTCGGTTTTTTTAATGTATTTATTAATGTAGTTTTAAACTCATCATTTAAGGGTGCGTATGTGATTTCTGACTAAGAAATGATATGCTTGTTATTTTAGGGAAAACTTATGTGCGTTTTACCAAAAACCTGTTTCTGAGGAACGACTCTAAGCTATAATACACTATTCGAGAAGAATTGTACGATTGTGTCATAATATCAATTTATTTCATGTTTTGATTTGTGGTCAAGATTTTTATTTTAAGGTAATGTGTCCAACTATAAAGTTAAATAAACTTTTATTTGTATTTAATTGACTTTATTAGGTTTTGATTTAAACTATACAAATTGTAAATTTGTATTAAAGTTTGGAGTGGTAGTAAAATAATAACTCTGTTTACAATGTTAAACAATTACTGGATTGCTGAATGCTAGATATTTATTTATAAGGATACTGAATAGTCAGTTATTATAGAGATTTATGTAAGATTAAAAGGAATTTCAACTACGTGGTAAAAACATTATTTATATATATCTTTGAAGCGTCTCTTGATGTGTTGATTTTTGGCTAGGAAATATATATGGCAATTTTCATTGGTAGTTAAAAACAAATTTAATAACTTTAGAATTTTTGTCAAACGTATTTTTTATTCTTGGCTACCGATATTTGTTTGTATAGCTTCTGAACTTATAATATTACCGACAATGATTCTGGAGTCAATTTAAGCATTGCATTTCACTCAACGGATAAATAACACAAATAAAATAAATTGATTTAAAATAAAGTGTATTTACGTATGTTTTTGGAAATTGTTATAACATTGAAGCATCTTCGATGGTTTATTTATTTATTTGAACAATATAAATATTTTTTGTGGAACCCTTACTTCTTAATCATTTGGAAACATTTCCTATTTAGAATGAACTCAACTTCCCTCTGTAATTGGAGGTCACATTAGATGTCATAAATTAGATTTGGTTCTTATATACATATTTTTATTTCTCCTTTTTGATACCCCATAAACTCCTTATTCATAGAATTTAAAATTCACATTTTCCTGTTTCCTTAAACTAGTTTATCGAAATCTAAAATATAAATTTACAATATGATTTTCAAATCAGTTATTTTTAAAGAATGTATCTGAGAACCAACTTCCAAAATAAGATGAATGAATGTTTCGTGGTGCATTAAAATACCTGTCTAATGTCTTTAAAGAAACTGATATTGTGTATTTCATCGTTCAAGGGAATATATTCAGACGATTTGGTATGATCCCTCGAAAAAAAACAAAATAATAATGTTATAGTAATTTATACTTAATTAAACTCTTGGTGATAGAGAGTCTATAATATTAAGTCATACAGTCTCCGGATTTATCAATAATAAAGAGAGTAATTAATTTAAAACTATATAATCACACATATAGTCACTTATGATAAGCTGTTTTCCTTTTCTGTTCTGGTTTACTAGTACAGAAAACCGTGAGAGTCGAGACCTTACCGAACATACTGATATTGCATTCTTAAATGGTTTTACGGTCTTTTTACGCGCAAGCACAGCTATATTTCCACTAAACATTATTTTTTATTAAAATTTTCATACTTGTCAACAAACTGTAAACCTGAACAGGTATTAAGAGAAGGTATTACAGTAATTATATCCCAAAGAGGTTTCTTTTTAGAAATGTTTAAGTTGCTATATTGTTTGGTCTTCAAAATATGTGTTACATTTTAATGATAATTTTTTTTATTGCGTATTGAATATCATATCTGAGAGAACTGTTTGTTTACTATTGGGAAACTTTGTTATCAATCTCTAGTTTCTTTGTGGTCATTATTACCTCAAATATACGAACATATTTGCAACATTGTTTCGTCTAGGTTGCGAGTAGCTTCTTTTTAATTAAGAACACATTATTTATTGTATAACTGAAAGAGAGGATATGTGGCAATAGTTAACCTGGAGAGACAAAAAAAAATTAAAACTTTTTTTTCTATAGGATCTGAAGTTCCCTCAGCAGTGATATTCAATGTAACATATTTAAATTAATACAGTAGTTTTAATTTAAAAACTAGATGCGTTTTTTAATACGGTCAATTTTTTTTAATGGTAATGGACTATGTTTTAAGCGTTGCCATTAATTTAATGTTATATAAGTACGTTAAGCTCTTACTTCACTATTAATAGAAAATTCACCCATTCAAGTCTACAATTTTATATTCTGATAAAGTGAATAATTTAGACTGGTACTTTAAATTCCTTTGGCAGACGTATTAGAAAGAGATTAGTTCTGGGGCAGCAATTTGATGACATTTTCATATATATCTTAATAATCACAATATTAGTTTGCTGATGATGGGGAGATCCAGGTTTGATTATCGATAGGGTGTATTGAGGGTGGCTTTCATAAAATTGTATTTCATTCTCCGTCTACGCAAACGAGTGTTAACTTCCTCTAAATATAGTCCCTAATAAACATTAGTGTAATTAGTATACAAGCGTACAATCCGAACGTGTATTAAGACGTGGGGATAAAAATAAAGTCAGTAAAATGCGTGTTGTGTATGGATTATAATTCAAAACATTGGTTTTAGTGAGCCCATATCTTGCCATTATGTTGTTATTACTATTCAAAAACCCATTACGTTTAAAAATAATAATAATATTTAGCACCGCGTCTTACTATCCGTTCGGGTTATACGCTTTAAGTACTAATTACGCTAATGGATTAGGTATTGGGAAGGTTGAATTAGAGGAAGTGAACCCACATTTGCATGGAGGGAGAGTGGAAAAACATTTAGGAAAAACCACCCCCAGCTCACCCGACCAAGATTCGAACCTTGATCTACCCGTCCACAGCAGTCGAGCTCAACACGACAATTGCGTTAGTAAACTACGCCACAGAGGCGGGTAATTACGTTTTAAAAAAAATACTATAATAGCATGGTTGTATTGTAGCTATTTTCGTGGATTCTTGAAAGATAGATGAGTAATGTAACAATTATATATATATAATATATATATTATATATATATTATATATATAATATATATTATATATATATTTTATATATACATATATAACCTTAGTTTAGAAAGCAGTCTTAATATATTCAAAGGTATGCAATTTATTGCTATTTGATACAATTTTATTCTGCCTTGTTTTGTCATGTAATTTTTCTTACCACCCTATATATGCTAGTTTTACTTTGTGTCATTTATCTGATAATTTATTCTGAAGGCCACGTAAGTAATATCGGAGTCAATCAATTATGACGACACAATTTTTATATCTAAAGGTCCCACCATGGTGAATATACATTAAGTTGATAGTTATAATTTTTTTTTCAACTTTTTGACTAATTACAAACTATTTTAACTGTTAGTTATCTTCTTACCACTTCTTCCAACAATCTTACCCGTCCAGTATAATATTCACTCTAAATTAAAATAATTGCTTGTCACAATAATAGGGTTTATAACTTTTTACAAATTAATCCATATGCCAATTTGAATATGTTTGTACTCTGAATTTAACCATCAAAATTTTTATTAACTTTTTCACAACATTTAATTATTTGACACAACACTTACGTAATATAATATTCTTACGTTAATATGTTTTAATAAGGTTTTAATATATTGGAATTTATTTCAGTTAATTTCACCAAACAAAATTAGTTTTAATTTACTGGTTTTATACCTTTAAAATTGTTAAACCACAAAAAATATTGTAACCATAGCCAGACGGGGAAAAGCTATAGTCATCATGTGGTGCAAAGGTAGATGCAAGCATTTCGGTAAATTGTAGTCATATAAAAATGAGTTTTCACTCCATTACAGTATAATATTATTTGCTTGGCTATTATTTATGGCTATTATTTATAGCTAAAATCATTATCTAATATATTAATAATAATATTTACAGCACGTCTTACTACCCGTTCGGGTTATACGCTTTAAGTACTAATTAAGATAATGGATTAGGAATTGGGAAGATTTAATTAGAGGAAGTTAACCCGCATTTGCGTGGAGGAAGAGTGAAAAACCATTTAGGAAAAACCACCCCCAGTTCACCCGACCGAGATACGAACCTCGATCTCCCCGTCCTCAGCAGTCGAGCTAAACACGACAAGCGCGTTAGCTAACTACGCCACCGAGGCGGGTATCTAATATATTCCCATTTTACATTATTTCAAATACAAAATAATTTTTATTGATTTTTATATTTAATTTATATTAACATCAAATGCTATGAATAACATTTTTATTTGGTCAGACTAACATTTTACTAAGAAGTGTTAGAAACATATATCTTATTCTTAGAGATTTTTATGCCAAGAAGGGGATGGAGGAGTTGTTTAATCCAACCATAGATTTGGAGAATATTCCTGAAGTTATCGACGATAACGGGTCAATAATGATTGGCTTTGCGTCAACAAAGAATTTTATAGTGACATATGACACCAGCAAATTAAAGAACCAAGTAGATTTAAAAAGATATGCAGTAGAAGAATATAACCTAATCGAAGCTGCTGAATGTGAAAAAGAGGGGGAAGGAGAACGAAACAAAAAACGGGAAATGATTAAGATTACACTACATTGAGCAACATAAATGACACTCGAATAAATAAAACCAAGAATACATGTTAATGGTTTAAAGAATTATGTGAATAAGCAGTAATTATGAGGAAGAAGTCAAGTGAGGAAATGGTTAAAGGGCACAGGAAAAGTAGTGATTAAGGAGAAGTACTGCAGAGTAAGAAGAGTGACGGCAAGATTGCTAAGAGAGGAAAAAGAAAGCATATCAGGAAGAAAATAAAGCAAATTGAAGAGGATATTGAGAGAGTAAATCGTAAAAATATGTTTAATATGACAGTAAAATAAAAGATGGGATGACGTGAGACACGATGTTCATTAATGACGTACATGGGAATTTAATATAATATGATGAAAGAAAGATTCTAAAACGCTGGAAAGAGTAATTTGTAGGCCTGTTAAACTGTAGGGACCAGGAAGACATTTTTGAATGGAACGCAGAAGAATAGGGGAAAGAAAAATGGATCCCGTGAAAGTGATGGAGGTAGATGTCAGAAGTGCAATTAAATGGCTTAAGAATATGAAAGCACTTGGGGAAAACCAAATTACAGCGAAAATGATAAAATAAGGGGAGAATTACTACAGAAATATTTATATCAGCTTATCAAGACAATCTGGAAAGAAGAAAAGACCCCAGAAGAATGGGAAACTGCCATTATCACACTGGTACATAGGTATAAGAACCAAATGGACTGTAACAACTTCAGGGGTATTTCATTGTTGGATGTGAGATAAAAAAAAACTGTCTCTGGTCATCTTAAACAAACTTAAAACACCAGCATAGGAAATTATTGGAGAATACAACGCTAGATTCAGAGCAGACCAAAGAACAATTGATCAGATGTTTATAATGAGGCAAATATGGGAAAAGTTCTGGGAATAGAGTATAGGTATCAAAACAACCTTTGTGGTTTTATTCCAAAGCACATGATAGCATTCAGATAGAAAGTATATACAAAGTGTTGGAAAAAATGAGGATACCACCCAAACTATAAAGGATGGTAAGAGTGTGTACAGGAAAAAGGAGGGTGAAAGTAGAATACATGGGAGTGATCTCAAATGAATTGTAAATAGAACCAGAGTAAAGCAGGGAGATGCAATATCGCCGATAATCTTCAACTTAGTATCAGAGAAGGCCATGCAGGAAATGGAAAATAAGTAGTGGATAAGTAAGAATGAATGAAAATCACAAATTGTTTATCTTTGTAGATTATAATGCGATCATGTCTCAAAGCTAGATATAAATGTCAAAATTTGTACAGGAGCTAGACAAGAGGCCTAGGAAGATTTCTCTGCACATCAACGAAGGTAAGATAGAAGTAATTAACTTGTCAAGAATTAGAAAAAGGAATGAAGGAACAGGGGAAAAAAGGGATTAGTGAATTAGAAGAAATTGAAAAAAGTTCAATTATCTGGGTGCATGATTAATGAAGAGAGCAACATACAGTTTCATGAACGAAGAATGTTGGCTTCAGGTAGTTGTTACATTATCAAGAGCCTGTTAAAAACGAGGAGCATCGCTACAAGAACCAGCTGAGAACGTACAATGCTATTGTTTGTCCTTTAGTAATTTGTGGATCAGAAACAAGGAGAAAAATTAAGAGAAAGAGAGAGACTAAGAACATCCTAACGGAAGATTATGAGACAAAAATGGGGGTCATTAAGAGAAGAAGAGAGGTACATGAGAGATAAAAACAGAGAAATATATGGGATAATGAAACCGGCAAATGTAATGCAGAAGATGCGAGCAAATAAAATTATATGAGCGAGATATGAATCCAGTATCAGACCAGAAAGAAGACCAAGGAAAGTGCACGAAGGAGTTCCCGAAACCCCCGGACCACTTGGACGTCCCAGAACCAGGTTTAATGATGACGTCATCAAGTATCTGGGAGGGGGAGAGAGGAAGAAGATTGGAATGAAGTAGCCCAAGATAGAACAAGATGGAGGAGGCTTTTGAGATCGGCACGTGGTCTCCAAGGACTGTGATTGCTGATAGGAAGAAGAAGAATAGCTTAGGTTATTCTCGCTGCTTTCTTGTCAACCAAAATATATAGTTTCCAAGAACAAGTTTTGGAGAAATACGGTGATGAGTGAGTGAGTGTGTGAGAGTGTGAGTGTGGGAGAATGTGAGTGGGTGAGTGGGTGGATGTGTGTGTGAGGGGGGGTGAGTGGGTGAGTGAGTGGGTGAGTGAGTGGGTGAGTGGGTGAGTGAGTGGATGTGTGGGTGAGGGGGGTGTGAGTGGGTGGGTGGGTAAGTGAGTTAGCTATTAGGTTTAACCTTCAATTACATACCTAACTAGATGATGTGTTTGTTTCCATACGAAAATTTACTCACGGGTTGCTTACTGAAAACCCATTTTTGAAAATTTTCTTCAAATTGATGAAACACAATATGATAAATTTGTGTGATTGTATCGTACCATATATTTTTATTTGAATTTGTTAGATATAAATGAATTATTAAACCAGTTAATATAGGAAAATGGCGTTATTAGTTTTATTAACATTCATTTTAACTAAACATTTGAAATATTTGAATTAGAAAACTAAATTATATTGTTATTTTAGAGTTAAGACAACAGTATTTTGGTTAAAAGTTAAGTACCTATATAATGTATTATTATAAATAATTTTGAACACTAGTACCAATTAAGCTAGGCTATATATTTCTTAAGTCATTAAAATATAACAAAGATGTAGACTATTTAGTATTTATCTTTACTAAAAAATTAAAAATTGTTTTTACTAGTAACTGATGTAAGCTAAATCATATTACTTACTTTTGGAGAGGTTACAAGTTCTTACTTAAAGTGGCTGATATATTTGAATGAACTCGGTATTTATAAGTGGGAACTAGTATGATAATAACTTCTGACACTATGACATCAGTCATTTCCTAAAAAGATTAATATTTATTTTTAGTCAAGGACCCTAAACATAAATTATTTTTTTTACCTAAAATTGTTCTTATCTTAAACTTTGTGATAATTTTTTTTTAAACACGATTATTTACTACACAGTCAACATCTTAAACACCTCATGTTATGTGTTAGTGTCAGTAAAAATTACATTTGATTAAATAGATAAAATTTCATCATGTAATCAAGCTTGGAAATAAAATGTCTAATCAGATTGTAGTAAAATTATTTAAGTATATTAAAAGGCTATTTAAATCCATACACAATACAATCTCGATTTATTTCAAAGACTTGCATTTTCTTGAAATTTTTTCCTTGTTTTTTCTTTCATTGATTTGATAAAGCTGAATAAAACAGTATTACAATTATATAAAATTGTATTCACCAAGAACCCTAAGCAAAATATAGATTAAGTTTCATTAGTAGTATAAGCGCTCACCAACTGATGATTTTAAGGATTTGACAATTACAAAGTTAATTGGTTTTGATTACATTATAATTTTAAATCAATATGTGAAAACAGTGAAATGCTTCATGATTTTACTAGTGAAATTATTAATAATTTAGTTAGTATAGTTGAAATTAAACTAAATCTTATTCTTAATTTAGAAGGCTTTTAATTATATTTAAATAAATGTACTATTATTTAGTTTAATTTGTTTGTTAAATTAACTTTTGTATACAACAGTCCATTTATTTATATAATTGAATGTAACAAATACTGGCCCTAATGTATTATAGCGGCATTTCAGAAATAAAGTAGGTTCGTAAGTAATATTATTAAAAAATTAACATTTATTTAGAGATAAGGTATATTTACACTAAAATAAATTACTCATGATAAGGGTTCTTGACAATATATAATTAGTAAGCTATCAAAGAGACTATTTATGGAACCGTCTCAAGATTTCCTACTATATAAGTTTCCGTTTAGAAACACATAATTTATTCAAACATAATAGCCATCCAAAGTAAAGAGCTGAAACACCTAAAAAGGTAAGTAATATAATGTGGTCTACAGCTCATACTAGTATAAACAAACAATTTTAATTTGATATATTTTCAATAACTACAAATGCAACCAAACTTTATTATATTTATACCCATTAAATTTAATTATATACTAAAGCATTCAAAGCTTTATAATAACTTTATAAATTAACAAAAAGAAATCCAGGATGTTTCTAACTATAGTTATATATTGTGTGCATACTTTTGAACATAGATACAGTAGTTTTAATAACAGCAGTTTAATTTTAGTTTATCTTACCAACATTATTGTTATTATTAAAATTTATTTAATATTTACGAGTAATATCAACTTGCTTAACTAAAAGACATCCTTGTATCATTCCTAAATTATCCATTTTATTCACTTATAAAAATTAGTTTAAATTGAACTAAAAACGCCCTTGATTTACAGAAGGGTGCAAATTAATTGGGACAGAATAAAGATTTATGATTATGAATGTCTCTATACAAACCATTCTACCCAGTGTTATTTTAAATTACATAATATGAATTATACCCTCTTTTAGCTGCATGGATTTCTTGAATACGATTAGGCATTGGCTACACCAGAATAGAACAAATGTTTTTCACGTGTTCATTATGAAAACACACCGTTATTACGCTAGTTGTTAAGAGTTCCTTTGCTGAATAGTCCATTTTGCCAAGTCGTTTCTTGAGAATAATCCACAGAATCTAAATAGGGTTTAAACCCGGAGAATTTCCAGGTCAATCAACAACAGATATGTGGTTTTCCTGCATGCATTTCATGACTGATTTTGAGCTATGACATGGAGCAAAATCATACTGGAATGTTCTATCACTGTCAGTAAGGGTCTGCCTCAATGGCACAATTCTACTTTTTATAATTCCTATTTATTGTGAAGAATTCATCACCCTTCAACTGGCACTAGACTCCCAAGTCCACTTTATGTAAGATAACCTCAAAACATAATTTTGGGAGGGTGCTTCACAGTCTGTTGAAGAGCTCAGTCTCTGATCGGTTCATCGTTGCTTACTCTAACAGGTAGGCTTGTATCCTTGTACAAACAAATGTGGCCCATTAGAGAACACCACCTCTCTCCAGTCATCGCAGGTTCATGATATGTATTTTTTGGCCCCTGCCAAACGTTTCTTCCTCATAGCAGATGTCAATAACTGTTTTTATTACCTTTCTAGCCTTCCGCCCCGTTTCAATAAGCCTAATCCATACTGTTGGCTAATCAATGACAATGTCAGTAGTTAATAAATCTCTCTGAAGGTACTTAATTGTCTTGTGTAGGTGAATTTTACTATTTCTTAAAATAATATTTTAATATCACCGAGTTGTCTTTCATGTTTTCTCACATTTTCCTTTTCTTTTAGGAGGCAACGATCCCGAATCTTTATATTTGTTATTCTGAAAATACTCTTTTTCCTACAGTGTATTCTTTAAGAGCAACCATATTTGCCGTCTTTTTAGGAGTAATGTCCATTTTTACACAATCATAGACTATCAAAATAAAGAGCAGAAAACATAAAACACTTGTCACTATCTTCAGCACTTGTTGAAAGTTAAATTGTTTCACGTTTATAAATACAGTTAAAAAACTGTTTTGTCGTTCAATGTCAGCCTGCAAAAATATTCGAAAGCTGTTAAAACTGGATTAACATACTACCATTGGTAATATGAATATTTTATGAAAATGTTAGCTGTCCTAATTAAATTGCACACCACTGACTAATATAGTATAGCGCCACTCTTATTTTTTAGTAATTAGGTAACATTTTTGGTACCTATCATAAAATATCGAAATAACTCGTTAAAAATGGCTTAGAGAATTATTTTTAAATATATACAATTATAAATAAAGTGTAACTATACAAAAACTATACTTAAACATGGATACAAATCTATTTGTCTGATGTGTTTGTCGATATAATTTGTAGGATACCAATATACTATAACTATATTAAATAAGTAGAAAAAAATTAATACGTAATTGGTGTCGAACATAGATATTGCGTAAGAGAATACACTAACTGTACAAACTAGCCGTTTCAGTGGCGTATGATTTAAAGTGTCACTCTCGAAATATATTGGACAACCGATGACTGGGAGTTTGTAGTTCAAATATTGGTCTGGTGTAGTGAGTGTGGTATTTCCACTGTCCCTCTACACAAAGGTGGTTACACTTCCTATAAATTTAATATTAATACATCTTTAACACCCTAACACACTAACCTAATTGATAAAAGGGTATGTTGCACTAACGGGTAGTAAGACGCGGAAGCTAAAGAAAAAGCTTTATAAATTTAACACGAATTTAATAATTACAACTGCCAAATTAAACAGTGAAGAACTATAAAATATATTTCAAAGTTATTCATAAACAAATTAATTTTTAGTTAATCTTCTAAGCCAATGTCTCTAGCATTTTATCCTACTGTCTACATCTAAGTGAGCACATGGAGTTTAATTGGGTCTTTGTCAAAAGATAAAGCTTCAATTCCATAGTGCATGAAAATCTCTATAATAGCCTTGATGTATTATATTTATCCTTCTGAAAGGATTGTATTTGCGATCAGAGCCCTGTTATATAGATGGATTCAGCCAGGAAAAGGCCTTTCAGATATTTTAGTGCAAATATATCGGGCTATATTTATCGATCATAGTATGAGAAGTGATGGAACAGAATCATTTTAGAAATAATATGAAGTCTGCGTAGTTTGGCTTCCAAACGAGCTAAATATCACCAAGAGCCGTGAAATTCACAAAGCTCTCTTTGAACAAAAACGATGAGCCTCAGATCTCGCTATACTTCGTAATTCTATATTACAGAAAGACTTCAATTTTCTCCGAAAAGTATATACACATTATTTATTGTTCTATGGAATGTATTCTGGCTTAGAAATTCATTTAAAATAAAAACAAAATATTTTGATTTACTTTCCCGAAACCTCTATTGATTTTATGTAATACAACCTTATAGCTAATTACTAATCTGACCTTAAAGGTTTTTGAAGACACCTACCCTTTTTTGGAAGGTTTCAAACAAAATTGATTGTGTCTTGTGCCAGGTTAAATGCGTAACTGCATCCGTTAATTTACTTTACAATGTCTTGCACAGTAAGACTCTAGTATGAGCCGTGCAATGCACGAAGACATCGTCTAGGTATTTCCTTCTTCATTCTGATATGTTCTCCAATAAAATCTCTTGCGATGTTCTTAGTGCCATCAAAATATTGGCCTTTGCAGTTAGTTACCAATAAATTGAGTCTCCTAATTATATCTAAGATAATAGGTGACAATGTCCCAGACTTGGTATTCACTATCTCATAAAACCACATAATTATTTTCTTTTATTTCTAGTTCAAAGTTACCATTCTGTAGCAGATGTAAACATGTTCCTGAACAGAATTATCAGGTGTATCGTTCTTTAGGATTGCTTAATGTTTTTCATCAGTGACCCGAGAAGTCAAAGTATCGGTCTTCGCACCGTAATCTCACTAGGTTAACCAATTTCATAGACTCATCAGAATACACGCGGATTTTAAGTTTTTGACTCCAAATAAATTAGGAATGACACAATCTTCATCAAAGTTATCCATTTTTATTCCATCTCTATATATATTTCTCATTGGAAGTGTTTCATGAAACATTCACGTCAGCCTTCACGGACCCCAAATTTAAGAAAAATTCATGATGGCATTCCAATCTTTCGTGTTTTTTGAATTTTGCAAGCTTTTTTATATACTTTTGGAAGCTTGATTTAATAAAGGATAATTGTAATCTTGATATAAAGCTAGTGTGGTTTTGATTGAATGCTGATTTACAAATATCGAATGTTGATGCTAAAGCCATTGTCTTTATCTTGCAAACTAAAATATTTGACTTCACTTTCAATTTTTCTTTGGTTTTCAAAGTTATAAATAACTTCACTTTCAGCAGACCTCAGAGGTATTGACGGGAAAAGAGTGGTTTTATATAGAGATATATTTATTGATATCTAAAAATAGGAAATAAATATTTGCCAGCGTGGTATCTGTGGTTGACTTTCTTCCGAAAAGCCCTCAACTGAAGGACATGCTTTCATTGCTGGTGAAATTCTTCCAAACCCTCCTGACAATCCATGTGTCAATTTACACAGCAGAGAGATCATTTCCAAGAATGAGAAGTCTTGTAATCTACTTGAAATCTACATGAAAGCAATAATTGTTCAGAAACAGCTGAACCATATTGCTATTCTGAATGTTCACCAATATGAGACCACCACCTCAAACATAGATTTTAAATCAAATTAATTAATATTTTGGACAGAAATCCGTGAGTCAACCCTCGCTGGAAGGGTCTGAGATTATGTTTATAAACAATGTACCATAATATTTATCAAATATTTAAAATAAATACAGATTTTTTTACTATTTAATGACCATAATTTTACAAACTTAGATTCCAGTATCAGTATTCTTGAAAATCTAATCATTATGTTTGCTATTCGTAAGCTTTGATTAAATACAATCACTGAATAGATTTGAACATTTTAAATGTTTTCCGTAACTCCTAAATACAAGAAAAAATAAAGGTTTCTGAGAACATTGACGTCTCAATTAAAATAAATCAGGCATAAGAACAAAAAAGAATGAATAGTAAAATGATGATTTATAAAATGGCATAATTAGAGACCCATTGAAGTTAAGGGGGGACTTTTTTGTTCTACTCCCCCTTGTCCCCACCCCCCATATAAAATTATGTTATCTCCTCTGAATAGGTGTAATCATATTGTTTTTGGTAATACATTCTGAACCAACTAAGCTATTTTTTAATATCTATCAAAACGAATAAAATAAGAATTTATCTGCCAAGATAATGACAAATAAAGTTTAAATGTTTACTGTTTCAGATGAACAGTCAATTAGTGTTCCTAATGGTGTTGATGGTGACCATGGCTCTCATTCAGGGAACTTGGTCTGCTCCAAATCCTCCATTGTTTGACATTGGTAATTTTATACGTAGTGTTGAGAATGTTTTATTCCCTTGGTTAACTCCAACAGGAAAATAGTTGGGAAACAAGAACACCGTATTGAACTTATACCACTATCGTTATTTATATTTTAGCAAAAATAAACAAAAAATGTGTATATATACCAAATGTAATAGTGTATATTATTGTTTTGTTGATTAGTTTTTAACTATGATTTTATAATCAGGCCTAATTGTAAACTAATACAAATATATTTTTTATCAAAATAAGTGTCATTTATAAACACATATACACGTATATTTATGTACATATTAATAATATAAGCATAGTTATATTAACGGTATTTATAAAAATTAAAGTTGACTAATAGGGTAAAATAAATTTAAACAATTTATTAATGTATTTCTAAATAATACAATAGTGTGATTAGGTTATATATATGCATCTATAAAACTATTCACACACATAATGTAGCAGAAGTACCCGACTTTAACCGGGGCAATTACGCTGTGTAATGCGTGGCTAGCCTGTGCAACGCTTTTCTTTGATTCGATATAATTGGTTATCTGGCCAACGGCAGGTTAGCACATATTTACTCTCCACAAGGTTCTCTCTTTCGCAATCCTCTCCATCCGTCTGTAACTGCCCTCTTCATTCCTTCTATATCATCCATGTTGTGTACAGTTCACGGTAGAGCATACAAACATCATTTATTTTATTACAATATACATTTATTTTATTTATTCCTTATTACTACACACTTTAAAAGACTTAATAAAAAAAAACAAATCCATAAGGTTCCAAAAGTTGTTATAACCATACAATTAAAAACCCTCTCCAGGATGGCACAGGAACAAAAGATAAGTGGGCTATCTTTTTAAAATTTGTGTTGTAAAAATAAATACTTGTAATACTTTATAATGTAAAGATTCTCTTTGAAGAGTCGGCCCTAGTGAGTGGATGTTAGTAAGCTCATCACGATAGATCTAAGTATAGTATCTATATTACCCCATTGTAATGTCCAGTTCCCGGTAGAGCACTCCGAAAAGAAAAGGAAACATGGCGACTGCTTGTATCGCGAGAGATGACTGGGATCAGTCCCGGGACGCATACAAACTAAAGAAAAAAAACACAAACAAAGACTGCGCATGCGCAACAGAGATAGCAATTTCCAACACTCATTCTAGCGGATATTTAAGACCTCCCACTCGAATCACTTTATAACACAGTAAATATTAATCATATCAAAGATAAACTAATAAATATGTGAAGCATATTTATTAATTGACAAAGGGAAACTAACCATAATATGAGGGTTTACTAAGGTGTTCAATAAATCCACCAGTACACTTTCCCTTCTCAGCCAGTGTCCATTACCATTTATCATCCTATTTTTATAACCTTTAATATATCCTTACATTTTATTATTAAAAATGTTGAAAACAATAGGGCCATCCCAATAGAATCTTCGTAAGAAGAGAATTTGGACCCCCAAAAGGTTTCAAATACTATAATAATCATTTAAAAACTGTTGAAAATGAATTTGCCATAAAAATAAGAGACAAATTTGCGTTGAAAACTTTCCGATCTGAGAGAGTAAGTTAAGCTGATGATATTCCATGCAATACCAGCATTTTCTTGTTTATATCCGAGCAAAGTTAAATAAAAGTTTATTATAACTACACTTTATAGAACGACGAGAATTTATATTTGATGAGGCCAAGTAATTTTAGAGAGTGAGAAATAAAATGAGGAATATTATAGGGAAAGTATAACTTATGTTTTAATATAACACCTAGGTCATTGATAAAAAAAAACAGTATTCAATAGTATCACACCCGCCTCGGTGACGTAGTTGGCTAACGCGCTTGTCGTGTTGAGCTCTACTGCTGAGGACGGGGAGATCGAGGTTCGAATCTCGGTCGGGTGAACTGGGGTGGTTTTTCCTAAATGGTTTTCCACTCCACCTCCACGCAAATGTGGGTTCACTTTCTCTAATTCAACCTTCCCAATTCCAAATCCATTAGCGTAATTAGTACTTAAAAAGCGTATAACCCGAACGGGTAGTAAGACTTGGTGCTAAATATTATTATTATTATTAATAGTATCACTATCAAGTTTTTAAGGGATCAAAATATTGGGGTGTTTTCCTGATTTTTTGATTGATATTTTATTTTCTTCAAACAATTTTGATATAATATTTGTGTCCATTTGCAAATTTTAACAACCAGTGAGTGGATCGATGTTTTTGAGTAATTTGATATCATCAGAAAAACAGTAAATGGCTAGAAGATTGAGTTTATTTACCAATAAACACGTAAGAAAGAAGAGGATCAAAAGTTTACACATGAAGCATACCAAAGTGGGTTTAAAAAAAGAGAGTTGGAGGTGATAGAAACAATTTTAATGGTAAAATATATATTTTGCTAGTAGTTCCTAAAGCAAATTACATAGTAAGTTGATAGGTTCTAAGATAATAATAACGTTGTGACAGATCTAAAGCCATCCTTTGGTAAAAATAAATTACATCAAACCGATTTTTAGTAAATACTTGAGGCGCAACAGGACCTAGAGATTCTAATAAGTTGGCTACTGTAAATTCTTTGTTTACAAAACCATGTCGATTTTCACAAAGTCGGTTTCTCAGGAAGTGAAACATATGCTCAAGCTTAATTTTCTCAAAAATTTTATAAATAAATGGTACGGAACTCCGCATGGACATACTCGCTTTATTGTTCGAAAAATGAGATATTTACTCAAAACTCATAATATATGTCAAACGAAATAATATACAATTGTAAACCCAAGCATAAATTGCACTATACTTATGTAAAACTTTTTTTTAGTCCTGGTTTTAAATTTTATAAATTTGTTTCTAAGCAATTAATGTCCTCATTTGTATGTTTGGATCGATGAAAAAGATCAATGTTGGGTCCACAAGGGTCAACACTTCGTATTAAAATTTCAACTTCCGATTAACATTTTCGACATTTTATTAGGTGTTACAAATCTTCATGCCATCGCATTGATATTAAATGGCTAAATTATAAATTTTGACCAATAAAAAATGTTAAATTGACTTTTTAGTCTAAAATGTTGTACAAACATTTATCCTAAGAGGTTTAAGGAAAAACAATATAAACTTTTAGAGACTTACTTATATTTAATTACTCTATGGCATTGGAGAATTATTGCGTTAAAACTTAAGTAATATCTATTTACAACTAAAACTCACAAAATTGTATTAATATATTTGCCAATATCTCAGAAACTGTTGGATTTATAAAATATATATTTCATATAAAAATTATTAAATTTTTAATAGTTCTACAATTTTGCAATGATAAGTTATTTAGTATCTCCAATAGTTGTGGAGAGACGGAAGACTTTGCTTCTGTAAAGTACCATAAAATTAATTTTCATGGTAAAATTAAAATAACCAGTTTATCTATAATCTTAATAAACACCTAGATACGAATTTTAATCAAAATCGTTAGAGTCGATTTTGAGAAAATCGACTTTTTCTCTTTACGCCCTTACTTAAACTAATCTTAATTTTAAGTTTAAACGACACACAGACAGACGTTATTGCAAGGACCACTTTTTAAGGATAATCTATGCATAAACCGGTGCATTTAAAGTAATTTTGTGAAATATTTAAGAAGACATTTTTTGGGGGATATTTATAAACATTTAGAAATGAAATTTAATCAAAATCGTTAGAGCCGATTTAGATAAAATCAACTTTTTCTCTTTTTGCCCTTCAGTAAACTACCCTTAATTTTAGGGGTGGATATCCAATTCCAAAAATCCCTCGGGGAAAACCTATGAAAACCCTAGATAACAAGTTTTAGCCCAATCGGTAAATTAGTATAGGATCTAGTTGGCGATATATACAGACAGACATACAGACAGACGAAAAGTCAAAAACAACTTTTTTGGATTTAGGGAGACATGAAACGTCGAGATTCATCAATATCTTGAGTTCGAATTTTTTGACGATCACAATACTTTCTCTACCTGTAAGATAGCGAGAAAGTAAAAAGAATTTAATATAGAAATAGGTTTATAACTACCAACGTTGGTTTTAGCAACTTTTTAGTTTCTTGCTATCTTACTGGTGGAGAAAGTATTGTGATTGTCAAAAAAATCGATCTCAACATTTTGATGAATCTTGACGTTTCATGACCCCCCGAATCCACAATGTGGTTTTGAATTTCCGTCTGCCTGTCTGTACCTCCAACTAGAGCCTAAACTATTTTACCGCTCGGGCTAAAACTTGGTACCTAGGGTTTTCATAGGTTTGCCCCGAGGGATTTTTGGAATTAGATATCCAACCCTAAGATTAGTGGTAGTTTACTGAAGGGCAAAAACAGAAAAAGTCAATTTTTCCAAAATCGGCTCTAACGATTTTGATTAAATTTCATTTCTAAACGTTTATAAATATTCCAAACAAAATGGATTCTCTCAATATTTCGGCAAAATGACTTAATGACTCCGGTCTGATGCGTAGATTATATATTTTTTGTAATATCTCATTAACTATTTGAGATATGAAATTACTTATCGGTACAAATACGTAGGTCTCTTTATAATACAAATATTTTATGAGTAGCATATTTTTATAAAACCAAAAACTTTCAAGCTATATATATATATATTTTATAAATTTTCGAACACAAAAGGTAAAAGTATTGCGACCGCAAAAGAAAATCTAACCAGAAACGTTGATGAATGTCGACGTCTAAAAAACCCTGAAACCATAAAAGTGGTCCTTGCAATAACGTCTGTCTCTGTGTCTGTTTAAACTTAAAATTAAGAGTAGTTTAAGAAAGGGTGAAAAGAAAAAAAAAAAAAAATTTCTCAAAATAGACTGTAACGATTTTGATTAAAATTCGTATCTAGGTGTTTATTAAGATTATAAATAAACTGGCTATTACCCGCCTTGGTGGCGTAGTTGGCTAACGCGCCAGTGTGTTTAGCTCGACTGCTGAGGACGGGGAGATCGAGGTTTGGGCCTCGGTCGGGTGAACTGGTGGTGGTTTTCCTAAATGGCTTTCCACTCTCCCTCCACGCAAATGCGGGTTCACTTCCTCTAATTCAACCTTCCCAATTTGTTTATCCATTTGCGTAATTAGTACTTAAAGCGTATAACCCGAACGGTTAGTAAGACACGGTGCTAAATTAATTAATTTAATTAATTAAACTGGCCATTTTCATTTTACCATGAAAATGAGTTGTAGGGTATTTTACAGAAACAAAGACTTCCGTATCTCCACAACTATTTGAGATACTAAACAACTTATCATTGCAAAATTGTAATACTATTAAAAATAAAAAAACTCTTATATGAAATATATTTTATAAATCCAACAGCTTCGGAGATATTGGCAAATATATGAATACAATTTTGTGAGCTTTACTCGTAAAGAGATACTACTTAAGTTTTAACGCAATAACTCTCCAATGCCATAGAGTAATTAAATATAAGTAAGTCTCTAAAAGTTTATGTTGTTTTTCCTTAAACCTCTTAGGAGAAATGTTTTTACAACAATGATCTATATTCATTTTAGACTCAATAGTCAATATTTACATTTTTTATTGGTCAAACTTTATAAATGAGGAATTTAATAGCAATGCGATGGCATGGAGATTTGCTACATCTAATAAAATGTCAAAACGTTAACCGAAATTTGAAATTTGAATACGAAGTGTTGACGCTTGTGGAACCAATATTTATCTTTTTCATCGGTTCAAACATACAAATGAGGATATTAATTCCTTAAAAACAAAATTATAACATTTATAAACCGGGACTAAAATAAAAAGTGTTACATAAGTATAGTGCAATTCATGCTTGGGTTTGCTAGTGTATATTATTTCATTTCACATATATTACGAGTTTTGAGTAAATATCTCATTTTTCAAATAATAGAGCGAGAAAGTCCGTGCGGAGTGCCGTACCATTTATTATTTATGGAAACTTGTATAAAATTTTCTCATCTTTCAGGATATGTTGAACTTGACAAACTAAGATTGAAACTATATGCTAACAATATTAAAATAACATTAATATCAAAATATGTTTAATATGTAAATATACATTTATTTTTATATAAATGAATGATTTCTTCTTTAACCCTGAAAGTTAACAAGCAATTTTATCTTGACGATTTATACCATGACTTTATCCTATAATTTATACCATAGTGGAATAACAATAAGTAAGATTGCAATCTCAAAGTGTAGATAAATGGTGCTTATTATTTTATAACATATCATTTATTAAAACTATATCAATAATTAAATATCCGTTTGAAGGAAATTAATAATCGTCATTTACAATCAATATAATATTGTAAATAAAAGTGTTTTGATATATTCATAAAACGATTTATTATGTAGTTAAACATCTATACGATTATTTTGTTGAATTAACTCACCAAAACACTAATTTAAATAGATATATTGAATAATTTAAATACAACAAAAATAATACATTGATTTTAAGCAAATGTGTTATCTATTTTAAATTAATAAGTTTTGTTTATTGGATGATTATACTTTTGCTAACATTTCACATGTTTTGCCTCTTAATTCTCAATAATACATAATTGAAACTCTTATAGATGTATCTATTGTATTATTATCCAACTACATATTTCAGTAAAATAGATTCGAAATTAATTAAAGCACTCTATTCTTTAATATAAAATAACAATATTACCAACACTTGCCAGTGGTAACCACGCAAACCAATTGCGAGAATAAACCAGGAAACCGTGGGTACTTCTGTTACTTACTGTGATTTCATATGTATGTCTAAAAACTAGCACAGAAAAGAAACGTGCTCACGTGACGAGCTCTAAGCCAATCACAAGTTTTCCGCCTCACTATTGCGAGCTGTTCCGCTAAAGTTCAACTCATCTCTACTTTCTCCGCTCTACCTGATATGTCGTGCACGGGAGAACCAATCAAATCTCAGAACTAACCATCTCAAATCAATACGCATGCGCATATGACAACGTATGCTCTCTACAACCAGAAGAAAGAAGACATATTCGTTTGCCGTTGTGAGGAGATTTGAAGTAACCCGTTAATGTAAAACGCGTGTATCGGTGTATTGGATCGAGCCACGACACAGCGTTATAATTTGAAAATATCCACTGGTACTCTGGAGAATGATGTTTATTCATTAGAAAATAAAATATGTTTATAATAAGCTGTTTTAAGTTAGCGTTGCAATGCATCAGGGATGCGAATTGCTGCCCAACTGAGAAAGATTCTTCTTTCTATTTTCAGCGAACGTGTGAATCAAATTTAGCTGTAGCGTTACTTTGTTTCAAACAGACGGAAAAAAAATATTTGCATATTATTTCTTACAACCAATTTTTTATTAAATAAGGAAAATCAGATTAAAATTCTAAAATTCTGGCCTCAAGGTGCACATGTTCGTGCACAGGGGCTATTATTTATAAATTTCAAACCTCTACATGTAGTAGATGACATGGCAGACACACAAACTCTTCATTTTATTAGTATAAATAGATATTAATAGAGATCACAAATAAAACTGCATTTAATAAGCGTGAATAAAGGGTTGATTGCCTACGCATGAGTAAATTGGAGCTCAATATAATCAACTTGTTTTATATTCTAGATATAAGCTCATTAATAAAAACTGTAACTAGATTGTCACAACATGAACACACCAACATAACACCCCCCACCCCCTTCCTAAAAAAAAACATTTATTAAATTGTCTTATTCAATGTTTATGGTGATATACGTTCATTGACCAAGGATGCCAAATTTACTCTTTGCGAAGTAGTATAACGTAATACTATCGTATGATTATTAATGGCTAAACACTCTCGACAAACTCAGGCATATATAGATAGATAGATATACACTTCTTTTACCTTCAAAATTAGCAGCTATGGTTTGACTACAGCACAGACGATAAGCTCTAATCTAATTTACCGCCGTGAGATGATTCAATTAGGCAACATATCAGACTGTATTGCAGAAAAGACTTCATACATAGCTCCTACCAAATCCCTAGTTTGAGAACGGTCTAATTCCATAGGCAAGCTCGTATCACTAGTTAATATGAACGTATAAATCTACTCATTATAAAATATATTTTATTTGAATTATAATTCATAGTATTAAATATTTATATATAATATGTGACCACAATAGCTTTAATACGATACAATACAAGCCTGAAAGTTTGTATACATATTCAATTTGCAAATATTTTAATATGAAATTAGTTTTAAAAATCTAGGCTAAATCCGATATTAGGTCTATATAAAAGCTAGCTTATACATTATTGACTGTTATATATATATATATATATAATATGTATACATGTAAGTACAGTACATATATGTATGTATATTATTGACTATATATGTATATATAAAATATGTATACATATATGTACAGTGCACATATGTATACATGTATGTACACTAAAATATAGTTATATCTATAAAAACAATTATGTATTAAACAAATACTAATAATAATCCATTAAGTGTTCCGATAGAATAATTTAATATATTTATATACGCCAATAAATATCTAATATATATATTTTTGTCTTGGAATGTTTTGTTACCCATTTTTAATTTAAATATTTGACTAATATTTGAAGGGAAAATATTTCGATTACTAGAGAATGTAATATGTTAAATAATAGTGAAACTATGTAATAAACAAACGTAATATTGATTTTAAGTGTGTTGGTTAAAATAGAACATCGTTTCATAATTTTTTGACATTGTATGTACCAATGGGGCATGTGAAAATAGTTTTTCATCTCATATATTCTGATTTGCTGTTGATGGGAGGTTGGTTTTATGACCTGGACAGGTAAACAAATTATAATTTTCTATATTGTTATCAATTTTTTTGTCTGTAAAATTTCAGGATCAACTTCCATAAAATTACCCATTTCTCTCCCCGATTGCATTAGTAGTATATTTGGAAATCTTGACGAGTACTCCGAACTGAAACACTTAAATAAAAAATTAATATATATTTATTAATTGTTAAATTTGATGTCTGTAAACTTACCTAAACATATTTTACTAATTTTGTAGTAATTATGTAATATATTATATGACTGTATTTTAAAAGTTCAATAATAGTATAAAATATTATTGATATAAATTAAAGTTTTGGGTTATTTTCAATTTATAAACATAAAATAACATTATTTTTTCCCATTTTGAAATAATTATATGTAATTAAAACTATCTAACATACATGCTACAAAATCTACGATAGTGTTTGAAGACATGTAGAAAATGAGTTTAGTAGAAATAAGGTGATATTAGTATAACTCCGCCTATTTTAAAAATTAAGCCATTTATTTTTACTATATTATTTAAGAAAGGTCTTATTTTTTGTTTCAAAATAGAAATGATTAAATGATAAACCAATAGTATACCTACTATGACCTCAATTAATAAAATATTGATAATTTTTGTAGAACTAAAAGATAAATATTATTTAATGGTCAAAAGCAGGTTATATTTGTCGACTTTTCTCAATGATGTATATAATTTGATTTAAATTCATACTTTCTCATATCAAGATAAAGTATTGTAATCGTCAAAACAACCGATCTTTAGATTATGACGAATTTTCACGTTTTATGTGAACACGAACCCAAAGAAGTTGATTTTACAATTCTGACTGTCTATCTGCCTGTCATTCTGTCCCTAACCATGGATCCAAAATGATTTGATGGATTTGGTTCAAACTTTATGATTAGATACTAAAGGGCTATACAACAATATGCTTTATTTTATCCTAGCTCTTCAATAAAGGGTAGTTTACTGAAGGCTGTGTTTTCAAAAATTTTAAATATTTTACAAATCACATTAACGATCTCATTCCATATGAGTATCTTGTGAGTATTTTACATAAAAAATAAAACTGTATAATTTGTTTCAAATAAAAATTCAATAAAAGTATTTTACTGAGGAGTAATTTTTGAAAATTCGAATTATTTGAAAATGACTAAGTTGATTTGACTTGAAATTTATATCTAAGGATTGTTTTACATGAAAATTACAAAGCTATATACTTGTCTTAGGGAGAAAATTTTTCCATGGGTAATTTACTTGTGTATGATTTTTTTAATTTGAATATTAAAAAATAAAGTTCTTTAGCAGCTAAGTTAAAAATTGGTATCAGAGGATTAATTTACATATCAAAAAGAACTAATAATATAATTTTATTTATTTAAACTAAATTAATCAAAGGGTAATTTAGTTACATTTTATAGAAAATTTTAATGTTTTCGAGATTAACCTTGAAGATTGTCCTCAAAATAAGCTTCTGCGAATAGTTTTTCATGATAAATAAGAATTAATTATTACAAATATCAAAACATTAGCTAAAAATTAATAAATTTTTGAATATTTGAATTTGAATTATGTTAAATATATTTGAACATTTTAGTTTGAAATTTAAATATAACTTGTGATTATTGTGATTAACAAGGTGATGTGTTTGTTTTTATGACTAAAACATATTAAAGGATAACTTATTTACCATAAACCTAATTTTGGAAATTATCTTAGAAGTTATAATATACAATATGAGAAAGTTTGTGTAATCGTGTTGGAGCAAAAATTTATAGATGTATCCCAAATAATATGGTATTTAAAAGAAGGATTCTAAAACCTTACACAAAGTAAGTAAGCTTATTATTAGGAAATGTGTTACTATTGCTTGTTATTTCAATTTTAAAAATGTTATTCAATATAGCGTTGCATCCTGATGATTGTACTGCACATGGATAAAGTTTTAATTTACGCGTAGCTATATAAAGCTAGGTACAATATTGTTATTTTGTTATATATCATAGTGATGGTTGTAATATTGTTCTTTATACACGTTAATTATCGAGATACACTATTAATTAAGGCATTTAATTGTTTAAATATAGAAGGTCAAAGACAAAATTTTGGCATTAGATTGTATGTCTTAGTGTATGAAGCTACTCTTTCATTAATAGTTTAAAAAAGTATAAACACATGTGTCATGCATCCTTGTATAACTATAGTAAGGCACATCTATACGATCGTTGTTAAATATAGTGAAAAAGAGTGATTAAAGCAGGCTCGTCACGATTTCACCTTATGTGATGTGTCTTGACCATATATAACGTTTAGATAGAGCATGGATGTTAGTTCTTAATATAATTGGTTGGTTTCACCAAAAACCTAGTTATATTTTTATAATTTCTTTTATAAGGGAAATAAACTATTGTTCCCTTAATTTGGTGGTAGCAAAGTTGATAAAATAATGTTTTATATATATATATGCATATATCTATATATGTATATATGTGTGTATATATATGTATATATGTATATATGTATATATGTATATATGTATATATACATACATACATACACACATATATACATATATATTACATATATACACATATACATATATACATATATATTACATATATACACATCTATATATAAATATTTACCACAACGTCTTACAATCCATTCAGGCAATAAGTTTATGTATTATCTAGAGCAGTGAGTTAGGTATGAGGAAGGTTGAATTTAGAGGAAGTGTACCCTCTTTGCGTGGAGAATGATAATGGGAAACTATTTAAGAAAAATCTCCCTCAATACACCAAACCGGGATCTAGTCACAATCTCTCCATCAATGGAATTCTGGTCTATTGTGAGAGTAGCGTCTTATATGCAGCCACTGAAGAGGATGACATAACATATTGTACTTATATTAATGCAGCACAAGTATGCGCAAAATACGATAATATACAGTGCCACTGTATTTATATAATTATTAAATTAAATGTATACATAATTTATATATATATATATGTATTTATATATGCATATATACATTTACTTAAAAAAAGTGAAATATTTATTCGTATTTTATGCTATTTTCTAAAATATGTTTGAATTAGAAGCGTTACCATTTCAGTGACTTGAAGGCAAAGATAGCCAACAAATTAATAAATAATATTGATATTTTGGGTAGTTGGAATTTGATCATACACATGAATTGATACAATTATTTTAAGTTTTAAAAATACAGTTTTATTTGAAATATAATACATGATAAATACACGTTAAACGTTCTGCATTAATTGCTACATACATTAAATATGCTGTGGTTTTGTTTAGATTTATAAAAATTGATTAATAGAAACATCGTGACTTCTTGAGGAAATATATAAAAGTAATTTCGTAATTTCAACTTGCACGTCATCCTTCATATATTGATAAGATTAATATTCATGTTTATTACTTATTCGTGCGCACTTATATACTTGATAGCTGTCACCATAATATATTATTTTATATGTTTAGTTTGTGTAATTTTCTAATAACTATATTCAGGATGACCGTAATCTTGAAAGAATAGCGCTGATTACATTGCTAATGTCCTCCAATGATATCTGAGGCCGAGTCTGGGGAGCAGACCAAGTTCCCTGAATGATAGCCATGGTCACCATCAACATCATTAGGAACACCACTTGGCTGTACATCTGAAACAAACAACTATGCTGAACAATCTACAAGAGGAAAAATTGGTATATTATATAGTGTCAAACAAAGGTTACTAAACAATAAATAATCATAATTATTTAGTCTACCTCCACATATATCATTGGTGACGCTTGACACCTGAAGAAAAGCATGCAATTTCAAGACTTTTTTTTTCATGCATAGTTCTTGCCATTGGGGATTAAAGTAACTAAATAAATTGTAGAGGAATGACTCCACTGAAGACGGAGACTGGCTTATTTACATCCTCTGCAGCTAGAAGGCCGTATAAATTATTTAATAATATTAGATGCTCTGTCTCAACACAGGTCAACTCCTTTTGCCAGTGAAATTAGACCACCAATGCACTCTTTACTCTGCCTCCTCCTTCAGCTTACATACATTTCTTATTTCATTAAAGTTATTCAATTTTGAATCTTCCTTCTTTTTAAGCTTCTTTTCCCCTCAATTTTCCCTTTTATGACGTTGTGCATAAGACAGTTCTCCCTAATGATGTGTCCAATACAGTTTTCTTTATACCAAATTTATACACATAATGGTTCTCTTCTCACCCAATTCTCTTAGGACTTTTTCATTTGTAGCCATGTTTTGTTTTCCCACCTGATCTTCACAAGTCTCCTCTAGTACCACATTTCAAAGCCCTCCAAGAGTATTTTCTTTCATCTTCCTGAGAGTCCAAGTTTCTGGTGCGTACAGTAATCAATTTCTTCCTCAGTTACAAACTCAACTTCCTGGTCAGCAGTAGCCTATTCTTGTTTAATGATTCTTTTGCCATGGAAATCCTCAACTTAATTTTCTTGGTGAATAAGGCATCCTTTCTCAGGTGACTACACAGGTACTTAAACTACTTTATGCTTTTCAACTCCTGGTGTCTAATTTTGATTTTCAGTATCATATCATTTTTGGAAATCTCCATTACTTTTGACTTATCAATGTTGATCTACATGCCATATCTGCCCCCTGTCTCCACCAGCTGGTTCATCAATTCCTAATTTTTTTAAAATTTTCTACTGAAAGAGCTATTTATAATGTTTGGGATCTTGAGAATATAGTTACTCTAAGCTTAAATAATGATATTATGTGTTGGATAGCCTATTGGTGTTTTAATAGTGAAATTTACTCAAGCGCTCCTCAAAGTGCTGATCAGAGTTTAAAGAATGGACATTGTTGAATATTTTATATGATATTCAACAATGTCCTCTGAAGAAATAGGAGTACACTTTATAATAATGGTTACATCTGCCATTTGTTAGTCAACAAATTGATTTTCTGCTTCTCATGAGAGATTTTTCAATTACCATGTAATGTCAGCCTACGAACTGCAGGAAAACACCCTTTGTGTAGCTTTTAATTCCTTCTGTAGAAAGCCTTTAGTCTAATTCTACCATTTTCTGAAAGAAAAGCTGAGCTGATTTCCCACATAAAGTATTTCCAGCAGCGTGATAATGAGATAACAAGAGTATAAATTCAGAAACATGTAGTGGTCAATTTCCCTTTCTCTCTGCTCTTATGAATATCAATTTCAATTTAAATACTAAAGTAGCTTGAACAAAGTATTTGGGTCAATGTTTATCAGTTCTGGTTTTCTTCTTCAGAACAGTAAACACAATTACAGTTTACCATACCCTAGCTTGGGTTGTCGAAGGAAATTGTGTATAATTATGGTCAGATATCACCGTATAAAACAGTTTGGCGGGAAGTTAATTTATGGTTGGGGGTTTTTACTACGCCATCTCATTGAATCACTTTCTCTGGTGATTGAGTTATGTCCCACATGACACGACATTCGTTTGAAATACAAAAATATTGACTGTGACAAAACTCATTTTTCCTGAACAATTACAGTTAGATCGACGTATTATAAACTAAACTGCAAAATATACGACATTTTACGCTCTAAAATTCATGTGTCCGCTTTGATTAAGTAATATCTAAGAGTTTGTGACTTATGAGTGAAATACTTGAAACAACGGCTATTTTCTAAGATTTTTTAATTAATATATTTTTTTGAGGTAGGTATTTATCGTACACTTTCTGAACCAACTGAATATATCAGCATGCTAGAATTTCCATGAGCAAGAGCGAAAGGCCCACCAATTTTACCAGGAAAGGTATTTTCACATATCTTCCAAGGTTATTTTACATATCACAATCGACATGGGACCAACGGCTTTACTTCCCTCCGAAGGAAGTTATACTACGGATTTCGACTGCTCAAGAAAAATCCGTCAATCACAGCTGGGCTTAAACTCATTAACATTGGAACCTGAAGCGAGCCCTTTACCCCAAGATTATCAAGTCGATATGACAGACGTAGTTCAAGGTACTCCATGGATGACTTTAATATGTTCATTAAGAGGGTTTGTACCAAAACTGTGGAATGTTTCTTATTTGTATTCTTATTCCCCCTTTTATCACAATATAGAAACTAAAATGACTGCACTATGAAGGAAAGTAAGGGGGTCTCTCCTTAATGATTTATCATTCACTCCCTATGCATATTCATGTGCAATCTTTCTAAATTTTATCTTTTAATATTTACCGTATTAGTTAAAACTAAACGTGTATATATCAGATGGATATTAGGACTAATATTAAATTAAAATCTAATTTATATATAGGCCTATAATCCAAAACATAAGATCACATAGTTCTATATAATCAAAAATATGCACACGCATACATACATGTGAGTATATATATTTATTTATATATTTATATATGTATATTTATATGTATATATTTATATGTATATATATATATATTTATATGTATTTATATATGTATATATATTAATATATATAATTATATATAATTATTTAAATTTATATATAAATAAGTGTATTAATATAAAAATATAGTTTATATATAAAATTATACGATTTGTCTTGATTAATAAAACATTGCTAAGTGAAATGAAAGAAAAATCGTCTTACGTGTTCTATGACAACTTAATTCAAAGAAACGTTGAAAATTAACTAGGATTAGATTTATCTTATAAAATATTATGGAACCTGACGTCATATGTATACCCATAAATATATATAAATCAGTGTAATCATGGTAGTGGTAGCGCTCTATGTAGCGGTAAATTTAGAACTGCACATTCATACCAACTAATATTTTGTTCCATAGATGAAACCATCCCTTTTTTTACAATTTCCTCAATTATACAGTTCCATTACATTAGACAATAATTTATCTATTTTCATTTATTAATATTTAGGGATCAATATAATTTTCAGACCCAACATTCGAACTTCTATTATGTTACACGTTCACATCTTAAAATGTCTCACTGGGAAGAATTAACTTTCTATTCCGCCAGTAAAAATATAAATACTAAATATAAAATACATAATTAAAGTTTTAATAATTTGGGATATGGTCAAAATATAACAGAATGGATATTAGACATTATATGAGAGCTAGTAAGGTTACTTATTTTACTTTCACGTATTCGTACGTGAGCTGAGGTTGTTACTTTTGATAGATATTAACAATACTTAAAGAATCATTCCTTATAAATTACCAACATCCTTTTAATTAAACAGATCAAATATGTTTATATTTTATAAAAGGCCCATAGTCCATAATTTCACAAAACAGTAAAAAAGTGGAACACGTAAAAACTATTAAGAAATTTTTAAGAAATCAAAAAATTAACTTACTTTGTGAGAATATCTTTAGATCTTCCTGTTAAATGCGGTGGTTGTAGAATAATGTTTGTATTTATAAATGCAGTACAATATATAGTGTGTTATTCAGACAAGACAACATAAATAAGGCGTTATCCTTTTATTGAGTTGTGCATTTATCTTTAGTCAAGAACCATAGCTTTAAATAATTAGTTTTCACTATAAGTAGCTTTAATCTCATAAATAGTTGGAGAATATTTTTCATTTTTAATTATTTATGAGCAATGTTAATTATTTAAAAACTGCATGCCATGCATTAAACTGATTAAATCTCTAAGAGTAAATATGCACATATATGTGTTTGTATAAGTGATTGTAAAACTAACCAATATCAAACAAGAAGTAAACATTTATAATATTCAATGGTTATTTATGCTCTTTTCACACTTGTACACTTCAGTGTGTGTCCCGGTCACAATGTCTCGACAGTTGGCGAACTCAAACACACGTGTAAGACACGGACTCTGTGTCCGGGTGAGTCACTGCTTCATAAATTTTGGTTTCAACGAAAGAGATAGATATACACAAGAGATCTAAACGGTACAATAAATGTAACAGGAATCCAAAAGTTAAAGTGCTTCAAAATCAAAGACGAAACCGTAAAGGATGTATATTTTTAGGTTAGAATATATTTTTGTTGGTTCTTAAAAATTCTTCCTTTAAATAAAAAAAAAACTATTCATAAAATTGCATGTTATGCCCTTCTCTCTGAAGTTAAATCTTATTATTATTTTTTTTTATTCTCTCTTGAATTTTCCAAGGGGATTATATAAATACCAGAAAAACCTTGCGAAACTTTCTCATAATCAACCCGTTACGCGCATAAACGGACCCCAGCTAACACACTCGCTTTCTTTGCCAGCCTGTATATGATCGTAATGGCTTCGACACGGAATGAATGTTTATTTGTTCAATCTATAGTTTTGTTGTGATCGTATAGTGGCGGAGTTGTTGGTTAAAATAATAAAACTTCATTTATTTAAATTCTTATTTATTATTCACTTGCACCAATTCATTAGCTATTGGGTTAAATTAACTAACAAAATCATAAATTTAAATTACTATTTACTATATTGGTTGGCTTCTAGTATTTCACTTGATTCACGTCACGCGTCGTTGTTCGTATGAGAGTGGCCGTTAACAGATTTAAGATAAATTCCTATTAACAATTGTTTTAGCCGTGATGGAATCTAATTACTATTAGCTATCACTCCTGTTTCTCTATCCTATTAATTCGACCCACGGTGAATACCCGAGCGGCTAACTCGAGGTGTCGTTTAATGATTCACAAAAACTTGACTTCCAAGAGTTAACTCAGGAGCGTCCTTGGCCTAAGCCCGGCAAGACAAGAGTAACGCGTCTCCTAATCGACTAAACTGATATTTTTTTAAATATCAGGAAAACACTCCCATTGGTCCTCAAGATCCAACATGGACGAAGAACCTAACTGTCCTGCGAACCTTTAGTGAGGTCCAAGTCAAGGGAAGAAAGCCACTCCACTTATTAGCTGTTAGGAAGCTATTGTTGTACCCGCGCTAAATCTAACAATATTCTTTAATACCTGGCTAGCAGGTTATTAACCTTTCAATACCCCATTACTTCCTACAAGTTTGCTAAAATATTCTATTTTCTAACGTGTGAGTAAATAATTGCAAATTCTTTTGATGAGTTGTTGAAATTAAATATTCAGCGAAGTGTACACACAAAATAGCAAGGAGAGTTTATTTTCGGTAATTGATACAAAAATATTGTTAGATAGATATCTCTATTAACTTTAATTTTAAACAACAATGTTTTAACTAAAACTGAGTACGCTATGTAAGAAGTCAGTAAAACAATCCTATCAACAGAAATAATATATATGATCGATGCAGTGCAATTAATTAATACAATGAGTATTAATTAGTTCCGATTCTTGAGGAATGATTATTATCACATCGTGTGGAGTTCTATCATTTTACTCTTTAGTTTAAAAGCTTAGAGAGGTGCATTTAATTTTGAGTGACAGCAAACATGTCCAAGAAAGCGTTGTAGTGAGAAATTAGAACCAGCCCACTTGCACAAGTAGTCTAAATTGTATACGAATAAATTCTTATAAATAAAAATTATTTGTATTTTTTCAATATAAATGACTCATGTGTTGTATTTAACTTTTAATAATATTTTCTATTTACAAATAGTTTAATGGTACTATAATTAGTAAGTATAATATTTTAAGAACCGGAACTTAATTAATAACCGAAAAGAACGGGGACTTCTATTTTTCTAGAACCAGAACCGGATCCTTAAAAATTTTGTTTGGAGAACTGTAACAATAACCAGAACTGATATGTATTTCAGTTCAACCCCCTGCTTTTTAAACTAATTTCAACCAGGATTTTAAACATCTTGTGAAATCCTCTTGAACATACTTATCTCATATCGATTATGTTTATACCAAAAACAATAATTATTATTTAAGAATAACAAAGGATTATACAAATTTTAACACCTCATCTTACTACCCGTTTGGGTTACAAGCTCATGTAATTAGTAATGCCTTTAGGAACTAGAGAGGCTATATTTATAGGAAGTTAACCGGTATTTTCTTGGAGGAAGAGTGTAAAATCATTTTGGAAAAGTCCCCATCAGTACACACGACTGAGATTTGAACCTTGATCTCCCTGTCATCGGCAAGCTAATTTACTGCTAGAATAACACATTAGACCATGTGGCCACTGAGTCGGGTAGGAATATTGTTCAGCAAAATAATGCCTAATCAATCATTTTAATTAGCTCAATAAATGGTGAGGCATTTTTAATTATTACATCCTACCATTACACTTTATTTTTAAAATATTTTATAATAGATTGTAGGTATAAAAATGTTGTCAAATTTTCTTTTAGAGCACAATCTTTGATAAATACATCAAGAATGCATTCTATCCACGTTTTACACATGGTTTTACTATATTTATTAGTTTACTAGTTGCAAGTATCCGACATTGCACGGATATAAAACCAATCACTACCTTACTTAATATCACATGCTAATAGTGAGCAACTTTGTATGTATTATTATTGTTTAACATTACAAACCGGAATTCATTCTAGATAAATATTTAGGCTCTTAATACATAGAATTTAAAATAACATACAACTTTACAAAATCACCTTTCCCTTTGTACACATTTATAGTATTATATTTAATTGTTTATTCATTTTGAAGTAGCCCGAACTGGTGGTCACGTAGTATAATATGTCAGGCTCAAGTTAAATAAATATATACTCCTGAATGCATCATGGCCCATGCCCTTAGTAATGCCTATAAAGTTTCTGGTGTCAATATTATTTGGATATGAAGCTGCCCATAACAGTTATCACGTGGTTTAAGACGCGAACATTTTTGCAAAAACCCGTTGCTCGCTGGATAAAGTGTGTGGTATAAAAAAAATCGTTGTACTTAAAGTAGAAATTAAATTCTCCTTTAGAGCAGCATTTAAAAAAAAAAATAATAATATTATAGTGAACAGAACAATCATATTTCTATATTGGATAGCTATATAACATTTCATACCAGTGATCACGTGATAAAAGTAGTTAAGCTTGTAATCTAGAAAGAATTTTAAAAAGTTACTATTTATTCACAGTCAATTTTACCTTGGTACGTAAGCCAAGTTTCGGTTTTCCTGTTCTCTTGGTTTTGTAGTCACCCACGCAGGTGGTCATGCTGTCTTGATCGTAAGAATCGCAAATGATGTTTATCAAAGTAAAAATAAATGCCCGATGTCTACATCCATTTTATTCCTTTAGTAGTTTTACCAAATTTATGATTTAAATGACCCTTCGCTTGGCACCCACCCGCGCAATCACTGAGTTTCAAATTTCAGACTCAAAATATGTGTAATACCTGAAACATAGACAACCTTAAGGTTGATGTCGATATTACGCTATCTATGTTTATTAGTTATTTAGCCACCTGAATAGGTAGTAATGGTGTATAATACGTTTGATGACTAAGGATGTAAAAAATGAGTCTAAGGTTTAAATCCAAAATATTTAGCTATATTATTGTGTAAAGTTTAAAATTCATTGGCTAATTACGTTTGGATATACACGTCACATTTATTAATTGTTTCAAGTCTTGCTATCAATTCATTTTAAAAATTCATCTGAGGTAGATATCCTGAGGTTCTACACGTATATATAACATGAATCCCCTTATAATAATGTTAATAAAGCTTGCTTTTTGAACCACACACACACCTGTAGTCACAACACTTAAGACGTACTGATATTTTTATATAGTCCACTTTGAATAGAATGAATCTTATTTAAACAAAATATTGTGATATCTTAAATTTACTAAAACAGAAAAGTGTTTCCCTTTGAATTTTATTATGAGGATTGTTAACAAACAAAACCAAATATCCCTAACAGAATTGTATTATGTATGAGTGTTGACAAACAAAACAAAATATCCCTAACAGAATTGTATTATGTATGTGTGTTGACAAACAAAACAAAAGATCACTGACAGAATTTTATTGAGATTTATTAAAATCACATTTAAACAGACAGCTATGTGCTGTTGCTTACTTTATATTGTTTTATTCAATGTTCTTTCTGTACTTTTCATTACAGTCCTAACTTTTTCCACACTCTATTCAACATTGTAATTTGATTCAGTAAGACTTAGAAAAGTCCTAACATCCTACGAAATTGATTTCATTTTTGGAACACTTTCTTAAATCTCCCATTAATCATATTTACCTTATTTTGTTTCGTTTTTAAAGCCATCCTTCATAGCCGCAACGATGGTTTCATCCGGTATGATTAAATCCGTTATAATCTTTTACATCAATATCGATAAGATATTAGATTTTAAAGGAATTGTCATTGAATAATTTTAGCTTCTCATTGTGTGGCACCTCGTCATCTTCTAACTTCATATATCCATTAACTAAATCATCGTGCCGAAAGCAATTTTGTCTATTGGCTATTGACGCGCACCATGTCTGTTCAGTAAAAGGAACAGCGTTGAGAGAGGAATCCTGTCTGTCTTTACTTGCTGAAACCGCACTGTGAGAGTTCAGTAAGTCTCTGCACGCAGCCTTTTGTCCCTTTAACATTACATATTTTCAATTGATTTATATATGTGATTAAATTCAAACAACCAAATTATGGCTTTCAGATAGTTGTATTATTAAAATGACTTTCATTATTGCAATTCTCAATGTTTAGGCTCACTAAAGCCAATGTGGAAAATTAATCATAATCGACATTTTCAACTCATACTGAAAGGTATTTGGATCCGAACAAATTAACTATGTTCATTATGATTGATTTTATATATATATATATATATATATATATTTTAGATTAGCCNTATATTTATATTATATAAATTTATATAATATAAATGTATATATATATATTTATATTATATAAATTTATATAATATAATATTTATTATATAATATAATATTCATTTATATAATATAATATTTATTTATATAATATATTATTATATATATTATTTTATATAATATATTATAATATATATTATTTTATATAATATATTATAATATATATTATTTTATATAATATATTATAATATATATTATTTTATATAATATATAAGTAAATATTATATATTATATTATATAAATATATATATGAGTAAAACATAATATCCCAGGACGGAGCACTCACGTAGATTTCTTTGAGTACATAGGTCACATTTTTTTTCTTTTTTTAGTTTTAAAGATACCCGTGATAGTGTCTATAAGTCTATAAATAAATGTAAAATAAAAAAATCCATTTGTACATTCTCAAATTTACCTAATCACATTCCTTTACTTTGAGTAGTAGCTGTCTTACCCTGACAGTATTGCCCTATCTTATAAGATATGTAATGGCGGAACAATGCAAGAAATGTTTTCTATCTCACAAGGAAAATGAAGGGCATGTATACAAATTTTATCTTTCTATATTTTCTGGTTTTGTAGTTAGTCAACATATCTCGTCACGTGAGCTAAAGTTCCAAGCCCGGAATATGATGTAAGGGTCAAAATAGTACACCCAATACAAACACCCCATGATGTCCTTAGGCACGTAAATCTAGGCAAATTTAAGGTTTTCTCTTGATTTTTGAATTTATAGAAGTGGCCGTCAATTGTTTTAAGGTGTCCAGCTAACAAAAGTATAAAGGTATTAAACTAGCTTGTATTTAGGCTTGTTTGCATGCTTATTTGTATGTTTGTGATAAACCCGAAAATCGCTTTACCAATATAGACCGTTTTTCACTCATATGTTCCCTATACATTCAGGACGGACAGAAATTGTATCTGTTCCATTCATGATATAATGAAATTAGTCTTTTTCAAATATTATGTGTTAAACAACGTGATCTATGGCATGTTCTCCCATTAAATGTAGATTTAATTATTTTTCTGTTTAACCTTCAAGTCACTTCACTTCAAATCCAAAGTGTAGTTACAGAATAAATTTTAACCTTACAACTAAAGAGAAATAATTGTTTAGTTTGGTTAGTTGTTTCATATTTTCATTTGTAGTTGTTATCTTTCTTTTAAAAACAAAACAATTAAAATAAGTGAAATTATAAAGCTATGACTTAATTCATGCTTTAATTGATTTTCTTTTATCCATAGTTTGAACCAAACTATTTCTCTACTTCCTTAAATACACTTTACTTAAACGTTCACTCGAAGAAAAAAAAATCACTAAAATGTTTGAAACAAATAAAATTGCCTGATTACAGTATTAACCAGTTTATTAAATTACATTTGAATTTTATTTTTTTCTTATTCTCTTATTGTCATGAATATTGTGGTAAATATATTTCACAATAACTGAACCAAATATGTAGCTTAATATTTCCTTTACACTTTATGAGATTATGAAGAAACTTTTGGTTTTATGTGGGTTCAAACAAATAAAAATTTGATTTTACAATTCTTTCTGTTCCCATGTCTCTCTATCCATAGCCATAGATATGGAATTGTATGATAGGTTTTCTTGGCCATAATTAACATCTAGGTGTTATAGACGGGACGATTTTTAATGTTGACCCTGGCCCTCAAATTAAGGGTATTTTACTATGATAGTGCCATAGTGTAATACGTCAAGGTAAGACTGCAACCTTCTAGAGTGATTAGACTATACATATTAAAAAAGTATATTTTCTAATACAGGTTAAAATCTAATGATTTTACCTAAAACCAATGTCCTGTTTTAACATTTATTTGTTAGTACGTGTATGTTTGTGTTCTTTGTCATATTATTTTAACGTAATGCAATCAATATCTAATACATATCCATTGAGCTCTCGTTTTTGGTTGGAAATTATAGTTTATTCTTTACTTTTATATGAAAGTGAATGTATTTTTTGTTTTGTTTTAAATAATGAAATATATAATTTTGGTCAAAATTTAACTCAATATATAATCATAAATTTTTAATTATGTTTCATTTACCAGTGTGAATGTGTGAACATTTATGGAATTTGAAGGAAATAAAATATTAACCAATTAACAGTTTATATTTATTTATTTGTAATTATAAATTTCGTATACGTTCATTGATATTATATAAAGTATATTAAAGTATATAATGTAATTATTTAGATTATTCACACCCCTGCCGAGTATAAGTTGGCTGTGGAATCAATGATAACTCATTGTAGCTGATAATTTTCACACGTCTATCACAGATACTGCCTATGAGTGAAGAATGGTCCTGAGCGTTGAAAGGCAAAGGTTCTATTCCCGTGTCCGGGTGTCATATTTCTAACAATTTAAATAAATTCGATTTTGTTCTTTTACAAACTGACATTCCTTTAGTTGCATATACAATAACGCACACCTTTTCTATTGATATTCTCATAGTGTGTTTGCTAAAATATTATACAGATACTATATTCTTGATAAACATTCAACATTAATTGCTACATAACAAAGTAATGCAGTGTCTTTGTTTATTATTATAATATTCATAAAGGGGAGCATGGTAGACTCGTAATGAGATGTGCCAAAGTTCTACCTAAGTTTTATTTTACCACGTATTTCAACAATTATTATTCCAAATGGGTGCTTATTGCTATACTTAATCGTCTCTAAAAAATATTCTTGATCACTGTGTAAGTCGTCAAAGTGACGTTCTTCTAGTTGTAGTTTGGGTTCATTTATCCAAACCATTTTTCAAATAAATGCTGGAGAGTATTAATGGGGTTTCCAAAACCTGGTAGGCCTATTGGTAGCTGGGGAGCAGACCAAGTTCCTTGAATGAGAGCCATGGACACCAACATCACCACTAGGAAAACTAAATGACTGTTCATCTGAAACAACCAACACTTAAACTATATTAAACAATATCTGATGAGAAAATGGTTAAAACAAATCGATTTCATTAAAATATATAAGTAAATCCCAAGATCACATCTCAAGGTACGATTAACCGTTAAATTGGATTCACTATAAAGTTGGAATAATAAAACGTATCGAAATGCTGGTCTCAGCATGTTCCACTTGACAAAAGTAATTTATGACTAGTTATTATATTTTGTTCAATTTATGTTTAATTATTTTTCAATTTTGATGCATACTTTAAAATATTATTAGAAAATATCATTAATATCAATGCAATTGTTTTAAATGTTGACTACACACCTCAGTGTGACACCTTACTCGAGCTTTTTTAACCTATCTAAGTCAGGTGTTATCCCTAAGATTGTATGCCGTTTAAAATTACAATATAAAGGTTTAGATTACATGATTTTTGAGGTTTGACACCAAAATCAAGGACTAGAATATTTTTAACACATGATTAGTTACTTACTTTCTTTTCATAAATAAACGGGTGTAATCTGATACGCGGGATACGCCGTTATATTTTCAAAATCATTTTGTCTGGTTTCTCAGTGATGGGGAGAGGGGAACTAGAATGCTACCCGGGTCTATTGGGGATATTTTTTCCCAAATAGTTCCCCATTTTCATTCAGGTAAAAATACTATATTATCTTGCATTTCATCACTACTACACCAGTGTCATTAAATGTGAATAATTCGAAAGGGTAGTAACACATAATATAATATTATACCTTGTTTAGATATTTATTTATATATTTTTATATAATATACAGAATGTTAAAAAAAGGGTTTATTAAATTTACTTTAACTCTGTGTAAGTTGGTTTTCTGAGCTATATTTATCAGGCCTTTTTTCTCACTTTAATAAGTACTACAAGATATTAAAGTTCTGAATACGTTTTTAATCATCCTGTGTATTCATCTATATATAATATATATACTCGTACATCTATGCTGTATGAATATAGTTTATATACATTTACATAAGCTTAAATATTAAATTTTCTATAAATATATTTACATGCATACAAGACCTAGAATACAAAGTTTGATATTGTTTGTACAAGTTAAAATGTTATCTTACAAAATATTACTTACTTTAGGGGAAGTTCTTAATTCTTTCTTCAAATTGTTTGTATGGTGGAATAGTCTATTTGTTTCTAAACGTGGTAGACTATATAGTACGAACCTCAGACAAGTCGACATAAATAAGCTATTATCTCTTTAAAAAGTGTCATATTATTCTTTTTGGCCACCACCGTATTTTTAAAACATTTGTTCTAACTATAAATAATTGCTTTAATCTCATATTTAGTCAGTTGTAATATTACATTCTTTTTATTTATGAACAAGATTAACTTATTTTTAAACTACCTACTTGGTTTTAAAGTATGCTATAGATTATTCTGATTAAATTGATAAAAGTAAATGCGAAACATTATTTTAATTCTAGTTAAAATTATAAATAATTATAAAATACATTTTATATATATTTGGAGTTCGGAAAATAACAAATCAATTTAAAAAATACTTATTAGGTGTAATGAAACTATTAATAACACTTTACAATACACCTATATTTTGTAAATATTATAAATTACCATTTAGCCATAAACAATTAACAGATTTTCAAAATTTTCTTAGTAATCCAACTTTGACAGAATTATGGACACATAATTTATTCCCGTTTACTGCATTAATTTTATAATATTTTATTTAAATCGACGTTTATATTGTACCAATTCAATCTAGATATTAATATTCTGAGTAATGTTTTAGATAAATATTGGAAACCAGCCCTAGCTGAAAGATACATTACTAAATATCAGACTAAGCTACTAATTACAACAGTAAAATATTAATGGTATGTAAAATGGATTTCTAAATCATAAAATAAAAAAATTAAAAAGATAGCACAAAACAAGTAATTTTGGATCAATTTAATTACATACTTTACACTAGAAATATTAAATAAATAAAACATATTGAACTATTTTTTTGGCGTCTTTCTGCGTTGACTTTGAATTACTTGAAGGCTTACACCATTTTTGAACACAGTAATGATCAGGGCCCAGATATTAATGGCATGGAATGTGATTTTTTTTTTACTTCATCACAATACTCATAGATACGTACCATTAAGGTTCATTTTTAGATATTTAGGGAAATTTTTTAATATTCTTTAGTTAATTTTGGTCATTTTAGGTCATTTATGTTGAGTAAGTATTATTTTTAAATGTCTTCTAGCGATATTTTATAAATGCATAGATGTTTTCAACCGACAGTTTATCTGAATAAAACGATAATGTAGGATATAAACTATCGTTTTGCTTGTATGTTTGAAAGTATATGCAGTAATTCCTGAATAAACTTTCAACTCTTTTATGGTTTAAAATGCACATTCCTAGTGAGACACTGCAACTAAGCTGGATTTGAAGCAGATATTTGTAAATCAATATTATGTTTGAGCAAGAACTCAATTGTTAAAGACTTCATTGTAAGGATAATTTTTGGTTTAAATTTGCAAAGCACATGTTTTATTTAAATAGTCATTTCATTTGTTCCTTTTTTTCATACTTTTAAGGTCATTTAAAAAAATATTGGCATATTTTTTTTTCAAATTCTATAGATAGTTTTATTTTTATTTTTTTATCAGTTTTAGGTCATCAAAATCTGGTCACTTGTGATGATAGTAGCTGTGATATTATCTGCTGGACAGATTTTGAGTATTTTAGTCATAGTTGTAATTTTATTAAAGAACATTGTTATACACAACTATGGCAACTGGTGAGGATATTATTATAATTAGGGCATGTTTAGTTAGATCATCGTACGAAATGCATTTATTTACAAAATAGAAGTAGAACTATAATCATTATAAAACTTGCAATGTATATGGGGTGATGCTACCAGGAATAGCTGAGGGCAAGCACATCGTTCATGGAGTGGATAGATGAATTAAAAATATTATTCATATTTTATTTCTTGTATTACAAGAAAAGTGTATAGGGTAGACAAAAAATACAAGGTATATTTTACAATATCGTCTATATTAGTAAGATAATACTAAAATTAATCTACATTAAAATTCCTCTGAATGTTATACAATAATTAGAGAATTTTTGCGCATATTATACAATATAAACCGATTTAGATTTATTTAACTTTTAACTCAAAAATAACTAAATATCTTATGTATGGATATGTATAAAAAAACAAGGAAATATATAAAATTCTTTAACTATATAACCCATTATTAGTATATTTTACTAGTTTAATAATTATACCCTATTGACCAATTGTTACTGTAGTGTTTTTAATCCCGCAACAAGGGGGACTATTTTACATCAGATACTTATAGTTGTTCATCGCAAGAAATATTGCAACAAATGATATGGGCCTATTTTAACATAAATTATGGACGTTTCCTTATATACACTCCCATATCCAAATAAGGAATAAGTTATATTAGCAAGTGCTTGGTTTCACCTTGATCCTACCTAATTATACTAAGTTTGTCAAGTTCCTCGGCTATCTCTATCATTTGGTAGTCTGTATCTCTGACGGGAGATTGAACTGATAGTGCTAACATCTAAGTACGATAACCCGTAAGCTGAGACCCAACCTACCTTGTAGCCTTTCAGCTTTACCCCAAGGTAATTATCTGTGGGGGTTGATGATGACTCACTTCTCGTCTCTCTTCATTCTGATCTTCTAGCACTCCCCCTTGATAGCCTCATATCCTTCATCTTCTTAGTCCTCTCGGCCTCCTAACTTTGGTGGCCTAATGCACTATCATTCTCCTCTTGCGTCTATCTATCCTTCCTTCCTCTTTCCTTCACCAAGTGCAATGGTATTCTCTGTTTATATCAGTATTAAAGAGATAGCGATGTTAAAATGTTTGAGTCCTACTAACCCAAAGCAGTGATCCGTTTCTAAAGATAGATTATCCATGTCGTCTCTAGAACGTTCTACCAATCACACAAGTAGAAAGACGCTCTTTTCAGACCGGGGGTATGAGGCAGTATTATGAGGAAACTGAGAGAGGGAAAACACATTTTGATCATTTAAATTAGCTATTACATATAAAGTTATCTATCTATAGATTGTATTGAATAACAATGGTCAATAGTTTGGTAAGATATTCTAAAAATATATTCTTAATTGAACTTAGCTTATCATATGAACAAGAATCTTTCGCGCAGAGGGAATTCTCCCTTTAGCAAGAATATCCTTAAACTAATTGTTTATAAATATACTATCACTATTATAGTAATAGGAAGGAGAGGAAAACCCTTTGTGATAATTTCGGGTGTAAAATGCTGAAGGACTATAAAAAGGGCCAAGATATGAATGAAATAGCACGCATGGATTAGGGTGAAGAAAGCGTAAGATAAAATCAATATTTCGCTTTCAGACAGAATATGTAATCACGATCCTCTATTTTAGAGATATCGTTTAGTTGTAAGTGCATAAGAGATTATAACAATCCGTTTGACACCATTTGCAACCTTTTCTTACTCCTTCTAGAAATGTGACGCAACGTAATATCATGTCTGAGGATCAAATTATGGGCTAGGAAATATGTGTGATATCGTGTTTTAATGATATACAGCGTGATATTATGTTAATGGTCAAACAGTGACTTTGTATTCAATAGGAACTTGACATAGACTACTCTCTGGAAATAAAATTATCTACTTTACATAATACTAATTTGTAAAGATAGACCTCCCTTTAGACGCGAAGGCGGGATCAATTAAAAATAATCTACCTCACTTCAAATGTAGAGGAAAAAGGATGCAAGAGAGTCAACTTCCCTTAGCACTCATATCTAGATCTGTCAACATGTTCTGCCTCCCTGTAGGCATGTAATCGTGAATAATAGTATATGCTTTACCTCAATTATTACGATATGAATAGTAAATACCACTAACTAATCATTGTTTTATGACTCTGGGACATAAGTGGCTGATTATAAAGGAAGAGGATGTTCTATTTTTTTTAAATCAATAATTTTTTGTCATATCTACAGAAAAAAATACGGCCTACACAAATTAGTAAAATAAATCAGTTTTTATTACCTTATTTACACATAAAATATAAAATATTCATAAAATCTATATTCGTGCTAACACTAATCCTATCAATTTATATTATCCTACAAGTTAATATGTACATACATATTATAAATATATTCATACTTGGAAAAAATATATATTACAAAGGATTTTTCTCTTGTGGACCGGCTTGTATTTCTGTTTAAATGTAAATATAGAAAATTAATTTTCAAATATTTTAACATCTCATTTCTGTAAGTGTAGTAAATTTGACATCAGATATTCATCATTGTTTACTTTACTGTTCCCAACAAGTCCATGCACAATTGTTTCAAACTAAAGACAGGCTGTTAGTCCAGAGTCCTGTATTTTTGTTTCAAATGCGTAATCTTTCAGAAATTACCTTATTTGGAGTAAAAAAAAAATCCCTTCCTTCAGTTTAGCATCTGTTATATTTGAGAAAAGGTCTATGAAATAGGTGAGTGTATTTCCTCTTATTTCTAAGGCCTTATCAATATTCTTCATTTTATTTGTAGGCTGGAAAGATAACATTTTCTGGTCCAGCTAGTGAAGCACGCTTACATTACAACTTCCGGGTAAATACTCGTTTATACTTTTCCATTGCTGCACAATATATTTATTTTCTGTTGCAAACATAGAAAGCAACAATATTCTATGAAATCTCTCTCTTGAATTATAATAAGCTTAACATCACCACAAGACATGTCCTCAGTCTTAGACATACGTTCATACCTTTCTTTCAAGTCAGTAGGATGAATTATAGGCACTTATTGATCTTTATTCCCATCATGTGCTATAACTATAATGCATCAATAAATATTTATTATTTATTAGGTTTGTGCTCCATGTCCAGTTAATTCATAAGACTATTAATATCCTCCCTATACTCTCGTTCATAAAGAAATACGTATACAGCATTTACCAAACAACGATATTTTAGTCCGTGCTTAAAGTTATTTCCATTTATACAAACAGTTTAATCGTTTTGCTAACGTTAGGTTATAATTTAAGTAATTCACATCTTCTTAAATTAAATGAAGCAGATAATCATTGTTAGTCTAAATCTTTAGAAGTAGAGCTTGAAGCATACTTATTTGAACTATATTCATCACCGGTTCCTTTTCCCCATGCTCCTGTTGAAACGGTAACCCCCAGTTCTTTATTAATGTTACAGTTATAATTGCAAATTATATATTTGGATATTTTGATGCTGTGCATTCTTTTATTAACATTCCTGATATATTTGTTGCATGCAGAAATATCAATCCTCAAAGTAGTTCCGGGGTTCTCGCCTCATCACATGTTTAGCAAAAACCTATTGTTTAGTTTCCCAGCTAGCCACATTTTTTAGTTTACCAGTTAGCCTCAGAGTCAATGTAACACATACGAGGAGACCAGCTTTGGTCCTAGTCTCCAATTTTGCAATCAAAATTCAAGTAAATAGCACGTTTAGTAATGATAAATATTTATCTCCTTAACGTTCTCGTTATTAGCCTATTACACGCTTAACAAAAATGGTAAAGGTGATAGACACTTCCTTTGCTTCAGAATTATAACAATACAATGGTAAGAAAACACAGAATATACAAATATTCTATTGATAAACACATATCAACTGCTCACGCTATTTCTGTATCTTAATAACTGTAAGAGCTATTGTGTAAAATATATGCAATATAGGTAATCTCAGAGACACTGTTGTCATATATTAGCAAATGCGAACAATATTTGGTTTTGCATCTGTTAAGTGTCATATGACAGATTACGGCCACATTCCCTTCGCTAAATCATGGTAAAGGACATGTGCACATAAAACATTAATCGTCAAAAATTGGGAAGTGTTGTGAGTCTTTTACTGTCATTTCCGAGATCTACAAACAAAAACCGACTTAAAACAGTCACAATATTGCTGGAGATAAAAATGTCGTCTAATGAAATTAATCATGTTCTACTTTCTTTAATACTAATAACTAGAAAGTATTGTTCTTCCCTTTTTGTTATTACAAGATATCTACACTCATATTTAAGGGTAAAATATAAAACAGGGTCAACTTATCCGCTCATAGATGGAATAATGAGAGGTTATTATGCGGACATTTTAGAGTGTGAAAAGGGAAAAATATAATATTTTCTTCGTCACTTCAAATATATATGGAGAAAATTTTTAGTATGGTCTAATTTTAACAGGACTTTTTTGTTGCGATAGATTTTTGAAAAAGTAATTGACCTCCATTCAAACGTGGAAGAAGGAAAACTTAAACTGAACCCATGATCCATCGTCAAGCCCCATTAGACTCTCTCAGTGAAGCATATATATTCGTCCTAAAGATTCTATTCCGATTTAAAATAAATGTTATATATATATATATATATATTTATTTATTTAACTATATGAGTAGCAACGCTTAGTTTTGATCATACGAGCATTGTATGATAACATGTAACGATACGTCCCATGCATCTACATGAGGGGTTTTAACGGAGGGCGTATTCATAATTTATTTTAATATAACATTGGTTCCACAGAAGAATATGACAGGTTTTAATTAATGTGTGTACTGATAATCTCTACAGTATCTTCTAACAGCCTGTCCCACGCAACTATAATATTGTATTGGTCTTAGAAAAAGAATATGTATTCATTCTCTCAGTCTTGAATCCTACCATCGTGTTTCGATCATCGGCGTGACGTGTACTCTCCCTATCTTGTATTTCAGCATAATCTTTCACACAACTGCTTTAGGAGTTTGGACCTTATAACATAATTCATACTTAATGTTATGTGCTCAAACATTCTATTCCAACCATTAACATGATGAACTTGAAACAGAGCCAGTAATCATACTCTCCCATGTATTTTAAAATGATGTTCCACATATACAATTGTAGCGGCCTTGTACTAGAATAAGTATTCATACTCCCTCTTTGTTATTATGACGTGCTGTTTCACATTACGTGTTTTATTCAGAGCACGTATACGTATCCTTGTACTGTTTTAACAATGGATCTAACATATCTGCATGATGGGTATCAAAGTACTATTCATACTCTTGCTTTTGTATTGTACACTTATGTTCCAATCATTTACATGTAACATCTCAAAATTCATTAATAAACCTTTTGGTTACCTAAGCTACAAGAATATAATGATGCTGGAATTTGTATTTTAACCGAAAAGGATGTAATTATATTATTTATTCACGTTTATTTTGATACAAGAACATGATGTATATCAAGTCTTGTTCTCTTACCATAAAGAACATGGTGTAGCAATAATTTGATCTTTTGGCTTGAAGTATATATTGGACCTAGACTATGCATTTTAAATTTATGTTCAAGATGATATAATTAGGTTATAGGACTAGAGTACGGTACATAGCCTATCTTCTTGCTCACTAATATAAGAGCGCAAAATATAATTCCTAACAAATAATCTTACAAAACTATAATGATAGAATTTTCTCTTCATCTCTGACAAAGGGTTTAAGCATATCTCAAAGTGTTGTATAATCTTGGGACTTTTGAATAAATATAAACGTTCGCTAGTTTGCTAATATTAATTGTATTGATAATACTTGGGTCGATGGATAGACCTGTTGTATCAGAAAGTATTTATAAATACTATAATGTGAATGAAAAGTATGCCAAGAACTGGAAGAAGGTTGCTAACTAAATATATTTAACTCAACCTATAGTGATATACATCTACTAAAAGAACTTTTCAATTAATCAATAAATGTTTAGATTCAACGCCAAGGGTGGTCCCAAATATTTATAAATCTCCTAAATATCAACAGAGTTTGTAGATTATTTAACATAGGCTAAACTCTGCCATGGCCAGGTTGAACTCAAATTACCAGGTTTCAAGTTAGGCATATACAGGCAGACGTAGAACCCAAATCAATATCCTTTTCTCTAAATATGCATTTTAATAATTTTGTGTAATTTATCATATTCATTTTTCTATATTCTCGAAAGAGCATTTATCAAAATGAGATGTTACATTAACTTTATCATCCTACTCCTATAAGGGATGTAATTTATTTAATCGATTAAAGTGTATACGAATGATTTTGAATATCCTAGGCTCTAAAATTATCTTACGTATTCTGGTTTAAATCCTTCACTTACATGAATAAGACCAAATAATGTAACACATATATTGTGATTGTAAATACCTACAATTATTTAAACCTGTCGTCTATATGAATGGAACACGATGTTATCATATATTATGTAACAAACACGGAAGCACTAATGAATAAGTACTATGATACAAGCCCATCATGTAGATGAATTGAGCAGGATGCTATAACCCAATGTAGGAATAATGAATTCCTAGAGGTATTCAATCCGGTAAGTTAAATGAATGGGCCAGGATGTTAAAATACAAGACAGGGACAATGAATACTTACAATGACCAAACCTCTTGCTATTGTGCATAGTAAGATACTAAAATACAAGTTGGGGAGTTTGAATACCATCATCAAGTCCAATGAAAAAATAATGATGATGGTGCTAAAGCTGCATCGAAACATGTAGAAGATTAATACGTTGCAGGGAATGCAGAAATCAAAGGAACAAGGGACTACAGCTAAGAAATGAATTCAATTTTTATTTAACTTTTTCATGTCTTTATAATAACCTTTTATGATAAACAATTTTTTTCCACCTATTTAACACAAGACAATTAATACATACATGTTTGAGTCATCTTGTCATATCACTGTTTGGAAGTAAATTTGACTATAATGTTAAGAATTTTAATAATTTTTAATATGTTTAAAACTTTTTAGATGGTTATTAAAAGTTAAATTATTATATATCATCATCATAAGATATTCAACTTGTAATTATTAATACCAAACTTGTTCATTAATTAAATTTATAATATCAATATTATTGTTATTTTTCATCATAATTTATGTATTCATGTTCTTTCATGCTAGGTTGAAGTTGTTAAAGTGTTTTACCATAGATTGAATTCTACTACTAATATTCTAATTCGTTCCTTATTAACTATTAAAATGTTTTTCAAAAATTATTATAGAAGATAAGACAATACGTATGAATACTTAGGATATTCAAACCTCGTGTTATTGATCGTAAGAGGATACAAGAATATCATACAGGAAATATGAAAAATTAGAATGATCAAACTCATTATTATTGAGTGTGAGAGTATGCTAGAATATCATACAAAAAGTATGAATATTTACAATGATCAAACCCATTATTATAAAGTGTAACGAGATGCTAGAATATGATACATTAAGTATGATTACTTACAATGATCAAACTCCTTATCATGAAGTGTGATAGTATGGTAGAATATCATACAAGAAGTATGAATACTTAAAATGATCAAACCCAATATTATTGAGTGTAACGAGATACTATAATATGATACATTAAGTATGAACACTTACAATGATCCAACCCCTTGATAATCAGTGGAACAGGATGTTGGAATGCAGGACAGGAAGTATGAAATGTTTATTTGGTAAAACCCTCAGTGAAGTAGAGTAGAATATGGTGTAATTATAAACAATGATAGAGAATACAAAGGCCTAGCATGGTCTAAAATCATCATATTAATGTATTCGGAATGCGTAATAGTTAATGATATTTTGATGTGCTTATCAAGAATATATTAATAATTGAATTATTGAGGTATATTAAATCAACTCCTTTCACCATATTACTGATAGAGTTAATAATTATTTACATCAACACAGTGGACTGAAAATATATTAATCATCTGTATTGAATATTTTTTTGGCATGCTTTATACTTTTAATTTACCATCGAAACTTAAAACAAATCCTATACGTACAGAACCTTAAAATTAATCTCTCTTTGCCTCTGTAAACTTCTCGAAAGTTGATATTTATCTAAAATCGTTGGCTGCATTTGTCATATATGTGAAATGGTATCAAATGCATATTTGTCTTTATTTACATCTTCATATCATTTTAAATATATATTTAGCAACAAAATAAAATCAATAAATATAATATATGATAAAATTTGTATTTTTTTTCACTATTAGTTATAAATAAAATATTGTCTTTAGTAGGAATATAGAAAATAAAGATATATTAAATATATTATGTTAGCATGCAATATCTATTTTATGTGAATAATGAATGAGTGACCATTTAAGAGATTTGAAGGAAATAAAATATTAACAAATTATCAGTAGACATTTCTTTATTATAAAATGATATTTATTACACGTTAAATATTAATAGCATTATTTGAAGAATATTAATTATATTTTAGCTTGAATCAAGTACATAGAGTATGCGTCTTAACATTCAACCTAAATTATTTCAGCACCAAAATATACAGTGGTTTGTTTATCTTTATAATAATATTGATAATTGGGAGTGTAATAGACTTTTGAGACGTACTGAAGAAATTTACAAGACCAAGTTCCATGACATTGTTCATATATTATTGAAACAATTATTCGTGCCTATTAATACTTTATCGTGTGACTAAATATTCTGGTTATCTTTATAAGTCACTATTTTCCATTGGCAATAGCAGTCTGGAGAGCGTGGATAAAGTCGTTAATAGGATTCTGAGGAGCAGACCAAGCTCCCTGAATGAACGCCATGGACACCATCACCACCATTAGGATCACAACTTGACTGTTCATCTGAAACAACAAACATTTAAAGTTGATTGAACAATATCTAACATGATAAAAAGGCTTAATAAAATAGGTTCAACAAATAATTACAATACCTTAAATTACAAACATAAAGTTTATGTTGTGTCGGTTTGTACGAAAGATCTCCAAAGCATGTCACACAATATTATTTTAAACTTATCTAGATAGATTATTATACATTCAACAATAGATAAATAACCACTTTGGTGGCCGCATGTTCAAAGGCGCCAGTCTCACGGTAAACCAGACTGCTAATGACGGGGAGTTCGTGGTTCGATACTTATATATGTGTACTGGCAGAGTTTTCTCCTCTATGATATATTCTCCTCCACGCCTGTACTTTACCTCCTCTTCGCTGCCTCATTAGTGTTATTAAATGAGTTGACCTAGATCAGCTGTAAGACTCAGAATAGGATATTCGGTACATAAACATTTATATATAGACATATAAATATAAACATAATTGCAAATATTTTTCAATTTTTTTGCGTGCATAATATGACCAAGTTAATTAGAATTCCCGTAACTATAACTTTAAATTGTTTGTGTGATGGAATAGTTACTAAGTTTCCAAAAGCGATAGATTATGTGATGTTAATTTCGGACAGGTCAATATAAATTTGAAAATATTGGTTTATTATAAGTTTATTAAATAACTCTGTCATTAAATAATTTAGATTTAAATATAATTATTTTAATCTCCTATTATTTAGTGGTAAATTTACATTCGTAATATTTATGAACAATGTTAGTTTCTTGAAAACTGCATGCCATCTTTTAATGTATGAAAGTGTTACTATGATTCAATATTATTAAAGTAAATACACGTTAGTATACGTGACTGCATAGCTATATTATAATTTAGTTTAGAAGAACAGTGTCTTGTAGTCACTAAAGTTACTAAAAAAATGGTATTTTACTCATACATCAAGTCATGTTAGCTAAAGCTGTCACTTTTCATTAATATTATCAGTGCGCATAAAATAACACAAATAATAGGGTAAATGTTATTAATGTCGAATGCAAAGAAATATTTTTGATATCTATAAACTGTTCTTGGAACCATAATCAGCCTACTGTTATATTTTAATTAATTATCAATTCAACATATGAAAAACCAAATTAAGTTAATGTCATAAATATTTGTAAGAAACTGATTTATCTAAAATTACAATAAAAATAATTATACTCCTAAAACATCATATAATATTATATAAATACATCCTCGAAAAGGTAAAGGCTCTATGTGCCATTATTTTCTATAATTTGATTTTTTACCCCTATAGAATGTAAGTGCCAATTCAATTCATAGGTAATTGGGCAATGTGTCAGTTACTCTCTTAATAGTTAAATTTGGCAGCTAAATAAGAGACCGGACACATATCTAGACTAGTTGGATGTCTAAATGTGTTATAAGCTACCCACCGTTGTTGTAACTGCAGGAGTTGTGTCAGTTATGATATTTTGTGATTGAAATGGAAGAAATTAGGTATTGGAGAGAATATGAAGCATCTTTATGGACTGAAGGGTATTTTAAAAATAAACAACACGAAGCCATATTGAATAAAAATTCATATTTGACTGTTAATTTGAAAACAAAGTCATCAAACGTAGGTTTTAGGCAAAAATTCAATGTGTTCTAGCTTTTGTCATGCAAAAGCTTTCGACAAAAGTAAGCTAGTCTAGAATGTTTAATCGCAAATCTGGATACGTAATGAGAATCTAGTTTGCTTTGTATCTTAATTTAAATACCACTTGGACCAAGGCCATAGTCAGTAGGGGCTTTAGGGGGCTCAAAACTCCCGAAATTTTATGAACAGTATATATGTATATATAAAGCTTTATTTATGGTCCAAACACTATCAAAATTAGGGTACATATACAAATTATGCCGTTTTGTTACCACATAAGGGTCTTCAGATAACTACTAGAGGTGTTTTATATTTATAAATTTCCTTTTCTTCAGTAGTTAGGGGGTTGTGTTATCATAATAAGCACTTCAGAGAGTGTCTGGATGTGTTTAGTATTTATAATTTCTCCTTGCCTTAAGCAGTTATGATGCTATGTTGCCTTAAATAACCATTTCAGATAGCTTCAAGAAATTTTTATCATTTTGAAAGTTTTTTATTCTCCAACATTCACGGAGTTGGCCCACCAACCCCCCAAGGTTCCCCCCAATGAAATTATAGACTGACTATGACCTTGATTTAAACATTAACATATATGAGACTTAGCCCAAAACATTTAACTTTTCCTCGTATTTTATTTTTAATGTTTTTTTTCTTCCTTATTAAAGGACTGGTAGTGGGCCACATACTTGATACAGGAGATATAAATTTAATCTAATTAAGAAAAGTTATTAATTCAGGAAGGTGAGATGGTAAAAGATCCTAAAAACCCTATAAATATATTTTATAAATTCTTAGACACGGCTGGAGAGTTCCCCGACTTTGAAACACTGAACTCGACTCCATTCAAAACTTAGGTTTTAAAAGGCTGTTTGATACATTATTGAAAGAGAAAACCCAGGAATCGTCAAATTAAAAACACCTTCATTTAAATAGAAGAATGGAATAAGTTCCGCTCTTCGAACCATGGAATATATGAACAAACATTAGCCTCAACTCTGTTCCAAGGTCTCTTCTGAAACGAGCTTATCCCAAAGGTTAACGGAGAAAATCTTCCGAAAATATAGATTACATAACAGTATAAAACTATGTTTTATGGACATTCTGTCACCTTAATACACAATGATTATCTATTGGCCTGGGTATTACCTAACATTTTAAAACGTATGTATGATATAAACATTCAATAACCCATATAGACTATATTCATTTAAAAAATAGATTTATCGCATATGCTTTTAATTTATATCGTATTTTTGGTTTATTAAAGAATTCACAATTTATTTTTATACATGGTATATATATATATATATTTATATATATAAATACCATGTATATTATATATATATTTACCATGTATATTATAATATATACCATGTATATTATAATATATATACCATGAATATGATTATATATATATATACACTCCATCTCTTCTATACATATATATATATATTTGCATACTAGAAAGCCAGAGCTTAATATATTGGTTTAATATTGTTAATACTAGCTAAAGTTCCAGAATATTACTTACTTTTAAAATGTTCCTTATTTCATCTTCAAATTGTTGGTATGGGGGATTAACCACTATTTTTCTACACGAGGTAGATTATATAGTGTGTAACTAAGACAAGTCAACACAAATCATATATTATCTGTTTATTAAGTTTAGTATTTATCTGTTGTCAGGAACCCTAATTTTAAATAATTTGTTTCAACTTATTTTTAACACTACGTCACCTGTTCAGGCTATACACATATATTATAATTACTCAAAATTAATAAGAGTGAATAAGGAAGCATTTAGAGATAATATACCTGCATTTGTGTGAAAAAAATGTGAGAGACCATTTAAGGAAAAACACCTTGATTAGAACCTATTGGGACTTTAACTTTGATTTCTCCATCATGCAGAGGTCAGATTAACAAGAAAACGAGGCCTTTCATCAATCGTCAATTTAAGTGGGTTTATTTTTAGTAAAATTAATTATTAAGAAGTGGTAATTTTTTATTCTGGTAATATCTGAATAATGTTAATTTCCTGATCACTGCGGAACATGTATTATTGAATGATAATTAATTATGATGGAATATTTAAAATAGATAATTGTAAATTCCCCATAATAAAATTGATTCTCTTTAAATAGATAGCCCCCAACTCCCCCCCCCCACACACACACACACAGACAAACTTATACTTTCGTTCCACTTTGAATGTAAATATAGGTTATAGGTTAGAAAATACAATGGGATATTTAAGAGTTTATATTAATATTAAGATTGTCACAAACATGTTAATCTTTGTGGATATTATTAATAATGACGAGTATATTTTATAAGATAGCATTTTCCCACGTCTTCTCTCGCATTAAACATTACTTCAACACAGTATATGACATTTTGTCGAGAGCAGTGTTTTATGAGCGTACGAATATTCAATAAGAAACATGAAATGGCCCTTATCCCTTCCTTCTCCACACCATAGCTCATATCACGTGACATCTTATGTAACGGCAATACCAGCCACGACATAGGTTCACAGCTTACGCCCGATATTTTGTCACTACTGTGTTCACTAATAAGATACGTGATACTCTTGGTGTGATACTTGGAAAACATTGAGTACAACAGAATAAATAAGTCAAGTCTCACTCTGATAAGTAGTTTTTGAGTTTACTAGCAATAAATATACAGAAAAACATGATTTCTTAAGTGGTTTTATTTAATATTTTTATCGTCAATACTACTCAGATAAAAAGGAGAAACTTCACAGCAATTTGAATTCACAGATAGATCTTGAGAGTTTTATTATATGTATATGTTAGCTATCAAAAAATAAAAATGAAGTAAATTGAAGAAGCACTCTGTAGTAAAGGCCCTATCACAACAAATAAAACTGTGCTTTTGGTTCTAGTACCAAGAAACAACATTAATAGAGGAAATTGACAAACCATACCATAAATTATCCTGGTAAGTGACTCCAATAAATATTTACTAGCTAGTCCCGTCAAACCTATCACAGAATGATAATTACCATTCTCTAACAAATCCGATTCGAAAGCATAAGCGTAAATAGCATCAAGTTCGGTTTTACAGATATCCGAAGAGTCTATAGCTACACTGTATGGGATGCCGTAAACCAACGCGATGAAATAGACACTGTCGATTGTATGAAGACCTCTATTGAGTTTACCTCCTAGAACAAAGTAGTAATGGCCGAATAAATTAGAAATGACCTTAAGAGCCGGTTTTATGACTATCGGATAAATATTGCCATTGGGTGGTTAAACTTAGCGACCTGATAAAGGCTAACTATTACTGTAATATTTTACGCGTAATTTAAACTGAATTTATCTACCAGATATTTATATGTATGATAAATATATTTATATGCAGAAAATGCAAGGTTGTTACTGTTTCTACTGGTACACGCATGCGTTTGGACAGTGCTGTTACTGTTACAACCCGGCCAGTAGATTCAACAGTTCAACTCTCAACATTCGTTAAATAATGGTGGCAAAATGAGTGCTGGAATACAGATAGCGTTACGTGGGTGCAGATGCTAAGATACCTTGCAAGTACTAATTTTGGTGTTTGCCATAATGATATCAATAGTTTGGTATAGAGTCTACAAAATTTAATTTATTTTTCTCACATTTAAATAATTTGTTTTTATATAAGTATAACTCTACGAATAGCATGTTATTAGTTATAGGATGGTGAATTAAATGTTCTAACTTTATAGTTAGAGCCTGCACCTGTGCTTACTAAACACGTGAACCAAGATTTTAAACTAGAAACGGATTCTGATTGGCAAAATATCCTGAAAATAGGTATCACTATGGCAATGCCCATTTTGAATTTCAGATACAAGTTAACAGGTACTCCAACCTCCCGATAAAAATCATATGGACAACTACATTATATCTGGTAAATAAATCTATCTGGTGGTCATAAGACGCACCTTTAATTTATCAACAATATAAAAATATTTAGCGATCAGATTAATATCAATCCAGGAGTAAGACCTGCCCTAAATATTTGAATTAATTCTTGTGAACAGTGGTCATTTTACGGTGACCTACACGTGGATAAATAGTCTAAATTTACCATCGTAAAATAAAGTAGATTGACATAACCACTCTATATTAATCTTATTAGATTAAAAAAAAGTATGATATAAGCTTAATATCAAGAAACAAATATAATAAATTATTTTAAATGCATCATCAAACAATTATAAATAACATATTCTGTGGCTTTGAAACTTAAGCTGACAATAATAAGGCCAAAAATGTACTACATACTTCATGTGTGCTTTGATATCAAAACATTCGTTCTCAAGGAAATTTATAATTGGTAAGGCCCTAGCTGGAAAGGAGATTTATTATTGATTGATAGATATTTTCAAACCTCTTGTTGCCAAAAAGTAAATAAGATTTATAAATTATAAGTAGATATATTTGAATTGTTACAATTTTAAAACTTGGGTATAACCACACTAGCGGTTATGACACTACTTCGCTTTCTGATGAGATATCGTGATGTGATGTAACTTACCCTGTATTCTTCCTTTAATTCAACCTTACCAATTCTTAATCCATTAACGTAATTAGTAATTAAAAGCGTAAAACCCGAATGGGTAGTAAGACGCGGTGCTATATAATAATAATAATAATAATAATAAACACAAGGATAGTGAATACATAGGCCTAGCCTGGTCTAAAATCATCATATTAATGTATTCGGAATGCGTAATAGTTAATGATGTTTTGATGTACTTTTGAAGAATAAAATATAAATTGTATTATTGAGTTATATTAAATCAACAACTTTCACCATATTACTGGTAGATTTAATAATTATTTACATCAACACAGTGGACTGAAAATACATTAATCAGCTGTACTGAATATGTTTATTACAGGCTTTATACTTTTAATATACCATCGAAATTTAAAATGAAATCCTATACGTTCCTTAAAATTAATCTCTCTCTGCCTCTGTAAACATCTCGAAATCTGATATTTATATAAAATCGTTGGCTGGATTTGTCATTCATTTGAATTGGTATAAAATGCATATTTGTTTTTAAATATTTCTTTATATCATTTTAAATATATAATTAGGCACAAAATAAAATCTATAACTGTAATATATAATTAAATTTGTATTTTTACTCACTATTAATATTAAATAAAATATTGTGTTGAGTAAGAATATAGTAAATTATTAGTATTAAATAAAATATTGTGCTAAGTAAAATTATAGAAAAAAAAGATATTTTAAATATATTTTGGGAGCAGCCAATATCTATTTTATGTGAATAATGAATGAATGACCATTTATGAAATTTGAAGGAAATAAAATATTAACAAATTATCAATAGAAATTTCTTTATTATAAATTGATATTTAGTACACGTTAAATATTAATAGCATTATTTGAAGAATATTAATTATATTTTACCTTGAATCTAGTACATGGAATATTAATTATATTTTAGCTTGAATCTAGTACATGGTGTATACGTGTTAAAAATTCAACGTAAATTATTTCAGCACCAAAATATACAGTGGTTTGTTTATGTTTATAATAATATTGATTATTGGGAGTGTAATAGACTTTTGAGACTTACTGAAGAAATTTCCAAGACCAAGTTCCATGACATTGTTCATATATTAATAAAACTATTATTCGTGCCTATTAATACTTTATCGTGTGTCTAAGTATTCTGGTTATCGGTATAAGTCACTATTTTCCATTGGCAATAGCAGTCTGGAGAGCGTGGATAATGTCGTTAAAAGAATTCTGAGGAGCAGACCAAGCTCCCTGAATGAACGCCATGGACACCATCACCACCATTAGGATCACCACTTGACTGTTCATCTGAAACAACAAACATTTAAAGTTGATTGAACAATATCTAACATGATTAAAAGGCTTAATGAAATAGGTTCAACAAATAATTACAATACCTTAAATTACAAGCACAAAGTTTATGTTGTGTCGGTTTGTACGAGAGAGGTCCAAAGCAGGTAACACAATTTTATTATAAACTTATCTAGATAGATTATTATACATTCAACAATAGATAAATAACCACTTTGGTGGCCGCATGGTGCGCCAGTCTCGCTGTAAACCACACTGCCTATGACGGGGAGTTCGTGGTTCGATTCTTAGATATGTGTACTGGCAGAGTTTTCTCCTCTATGATATATTCTCCTCCACGCCTGTACTTTACCTCCTCTTCCCTGCCTCATTAGTGTTATTAAATGAGTTGACCTAGATCAGCTGTAAGACTCAGAATAGGATTATCAGAACATAAACATTTATATATAGATATATAAACATAAACATAATTGCAAATATTTTTCAATTTTTTTGCCAGATATATTGTTTCATGCATAATATGACCAAGTAAATTCGAATTCCCGTAACAATATTTTAAAATTGTTTGTGTGATGGAATAGTTACTAAGTTTCCAAAAGTGGTACATTATGTGATGTTAATTTCGGACAGGTCAACATAAATTTGAAAATATTAGTTTATTATAAGTTTATTAAATAACTGTGTCATTAAATAATTTAGATTTAAATACAATTTTTTTTTATAATCTCCTATTATTTAGTGGTAAATTTTCATTCGTGCTATTTATGAACAATGTTAGTTTCTTGAAAACTACATGCCATTTTTTAATGTGTGAAAAGTGTTACTATGATTCAATATTATTAAAGTAAATACACGTTAGTATAAGTGAGTGCATGGCTATATTCTAATTTAGGTTGGAAGAACAGTATCTTGTAATCACTAAAGTTACTAATTTTTTTTTATTATACTCATACATCAAGTCATGTTAGCTAAAGCTGTAACTTTTCATATTTATTATCAGTGCGCATAAAATAACACAAATAATTTAGTAAAAGTTATTAATGTCGAATGCAAAGAAATATGTTCGAAATTTATAAACTGTCCTTGGAACAGGCTACAGTTATATTTTATTTAATTGTGAATACAACATATGAAAACCAAATATTGTTAGCATAATAAAGGTTTGTATAAAACTGATTTATCTAACATTACTATAAAAATAATTATACTCCGAAAACATCATATATAATATTTTATAAATAAAAACTTGAAACGGTAAAGGCTTTATGTGCCATTATTTACTAAAAGTTGATTTTTTACCCCTATAGAATGTAAGTGACAATTCATTTCATAGGTAATTGGGCAATGTGACAGTAACTTTCCTAATAGTTAAATTGGGCATCTAAATAAGAGGCAGGGCACTTATCTAGACCAGTTGATGTCTAAGCGTGTTATAAGCTACCCACCGTTGTTGTAACTGCAGGAGTTGTGTCAGTTATGATATTTTGTGATTTAAATGGAATAAATTAGTACATGAAGAGAATATGAAGCATCTTATTTGACTGAAGGGTATTTTAAAAATAAAACACACGAAGCCATATTGAATAAAAATTCATATTTGACTATTAGTTTGAAAACAAAGTCATCAAACGTAGGTTTTAGGCTAGTATTCAATGTGTTCTAACTTTTGTCATGCAAATACTTTCGACAATAGTAAGCTAGTCTAGAATATTTAATCGCCAATCTGGATACGTATTGAGAATCTAGTTTCCGCTGTCTCGCTTTGTATCTTAGTTTAAATACCATTTAGACCAAGGCCAAAGTCATTAGGGTTAGAGGGCTCAAAACCAACGACATTTTATGAACATTTTATGAACATTTTATTTATATATATAAATAATATATGGATATATTTTTGGTTCAAAAACTATCAAAATTAGGGTACATATACAAAATAGGCTGTTGTGTTACCACATAAAGGTCTTCGGATAGCACCTATAGGTGTTTTATATTTATAAATTTCATTGCCTTCAGTAGTTAGGGGGTTGTGTTATCATAAAAAGCACTTCAGAGAGCGTCTAGATGTGTTTAGTATTTAAAAATTTTCTTTGCCCTCACCAGTTATGATGGTATGTTGCCTTAAATAACCATTTCAGATAGCTTCTAGAACTGTTTATCATTTTGAAAGATTTTATTCTCCGACATTCAGAGAGTGGGCCCACCAACCACCCAACCTCCCC
>CABFVZ010001768.1:149768-166937 GCA_902151445.1 Timema monikensis | reverse complement strand
TATCTGCTTTCTCTTTGAATTGAGGCATGGGTACCAAGATAGTTAGTTATTCATGGTATTATCTGTTTTCTCTTTGAATTGAGGCATGTGTACCAAGATAGTGATTCATGGTATTATCTGCTTTCTCTTTGAATTGAGGCATGTGTACCAAGATAGTGATTCATGTTATTATCTGCTTTCTCTTTGAATTGAGGCATGGGTACCAAGATAGTTAGTGATTCATGGTATTATCTGCTTTCTCTTTGAATTGAGGCATGGGTACCAAGATAGTTAGTTATTCATGGTATTATCTGTTTTCTCTTTGAATTGAGGCATGGGTACCAAGATAGTTAGTGATTCATAGTAGTATCTGCTTTCTATTTGAATTGAGGCATGGGTACCAAGATAGTTAGTGATTCATGGTATTATCTGCTTTCTATTTGAATTGAGGCATGGGTAACAAGATAGTTAGTGATTCAGGGTGCCTTCTCCTGTCTCTTTGAATTGAGGCACGAGTATCAAGATAGCTAGTGATTCAAAATTATGCCTGAAATGCAGTCAATAACTTAGTTTTTTCTTTACGAAAGTCACGTCACTTATAGGATTTTCTAATGTTTATGTTAAAGAATATGGAGCCTGTATTTATATCTGCTCTGAAAAGTACGATTTTTCTATCCAAATAAATGTTATTTGTGCAAACTCTAGAGTATCTCCATCTAAGACAGTTACTATACCACGATTAGAGCTGCGTGCTGCAATTGTGTTGTCTAAACAACTCCATTTTGTGATTGATAGCTACAGTTAACGTCATCGTGTTTACAACTTCAAAGCTTGTTCTCCACTGGATTCAATCTGATCCCTAACGTTGGAAGGTATTTGACAGCAATCGTATTATTCAACTTCAGGAAAATCACGGGGCGCACTATTTGAGGCTTGTTTGGTGTGAGGATAGTACTACCGATATCTTATCCCGTAGTACTAGTCAATCAGCTCTAATTACCAAGCCAATTGGGTTATTTTTCTCTTATTGGCTGCTTTGAGAGGACAAGGTACGAGGGTTGACATTATCATCCAACGCTAATGTGAATGAATTAAACTGTGACACAGAATTCAAAGTGCTTGCTTTAGCTTGCTTCGCATCACCTAATAATATTGTTTATCAAGCATGTACCTGGAAAAATGATCGCAAGTCTTATATCACTAGGGAAGAGCTTCGTTGAGCCTAAGATTTCTGGATATGCCAAATCCAAGCTCAAAGTTATCATGATGAAATATGGAGGCTACGTAAAGGAAAACCCATCACTACTAAGCTCATCCCTCTAGATTCATTTATACAGGAAGGATTGCTCAGGGCTGGGGCGTAGGCTCCCAAGCGCCTAGCTATTCTTTGATCGATGACATCCGATTTTATTGCTCCTGAAAGGAAAATATGTTCAACTAATTGTTGACCAATAACATATAGATTTATTATTTACTATGCGCTGGTTTTCATTTGCTTCTGTATGTGCTGATACTTCTATATAGGTCACCATTTGCCCGCACACTGACCAGGAGAAATGCCCATTATGTAATACTTGCTATTAGAGAGCTCGCGAAAAGCCCATTCAACAGGAAATGGCTCCATTATTTGAAGAATGAATGGATTATCTTTAAGCTTTCCAACAGATAGAAGTGGATCTCTTTTCAACCGCACAGACAAAGGAGTCAGCACACTTTCCCCAAAGTTTATTCATGCCCTTTCGTATATCTTAACATTAAAGCGGTTCACATTGAACTCATGTCAGATCTCTCGAAAGAAGGATTCCTGGACGCCTTAACGACGTTATCTACGGGGGATTTCAAAGATATTTTGCAAGTTTGGTTGCATCTTAACTTAACTCACCTAAACACTATGAGCACTATGACACTTAGACGCCATAGTACAAAATAGAAATAGAGGGACAAAAATCAGCAGCTACCCCTGTGAGGCCTCTTGTTTATTTACTGAAAATACTTCCCCTCTTACTCTGATGATTTTACACAGTCACTAGACTATCTGCGCCTTGAAAACATTGACTTACTTTTTAAAAATTAACTTTTACTTGTTTCATATTTTACCATGGACTTCTTTTAATCTACATCCTGACAGGAAGATTCCTACAGGACACTTTCGTGACCAAGGAAAATAGACTAAGTTGAAAATGATTTGTACAAAATTACATTTACAAAAAACTACTTCAAGATAAAATAATAATTTTGTGACATTTCAGGACTATATTTAGAGGTATTTAAGTATTTATGGATTTTGTTTCAACGTTATATTTTCAAAATTCACTGACTAGAACGTAAATTCCCTAACATGTGGAATCCTATCTTGACCGGCCGTGACGTGACAGCTAGGCAAGGTCCTTAAAGCGATACCTTATGCGGCATGGGATATAATACAAGAAACAACTAACGTGTGTGGATTTTCTACCAAATTAACTTCATGGAAATTGGTTAGCTCCCCAACTCTCACAAACTACCCCATTCTGCCCCAGGCGAAAATCAATTATTCACAAAAGGTTATATTACAAAAAAAAATATTAAAATATTGTATTTATACATATTGTAACGATAGTTACCTCGAACTACAGCACTACCGTGGCACTCCGGAGAGTTAACATTATCTGGAAGGACTCAGAGCGATAGGAGGTTGGAATATTGGAGGAATTAATTGATAGGAAAACTAATTTTTATTTATTGATGATGATATCTAGGCTACTACACACAGATAACGTGTAATATTATCACGTGACGGGGAGCATTAGAGCTGGAGAGGAACCTTACGAGCTGCCTAAATATCTGAGTTTGACTCCCACGCAGAGGGAGATAGCGGTCCACATAAAGTCTCCTCTCAAACTATATTTTGTCATGCACTTCAACATGGTATTTCAACTGGGGCGAAGCTCCATCGTAGGCATAGACCTAGTTGTTGTTTCAGCTGGAGAGAATAAGCTCTTTTCAAAAACATCTTAATGTGATGGCCAAAGCTTTGTACTAAAGAATTAACTTCTATCGTAAGCGACTTCTATTGATATCCCATATGCATTATCAAAGAGTCCACTTATTGATCTGGTGCTATCATGTTCGACTGGTATACTCAGCTCTGACTCATTATGTTGTGGGGCTTATATTGGGAGATGATTATCAACATAACGTTAGGTAATTTTCTTGAAATTGACATACATTATAATTAAGGTTCAAAGCCGTGGGTATTAGCACCACAAATAGAAGAAACTAGCCTAAAACAACATACGAGTATTTAGGTGAAAAGTATATATAGTGGCCTTTTCTTACAGATGCTTTTTTTTTCAACATGAAGGAAATTGCCTTACTCCTTAGTTGGAACTATGTTTTATACTCTGTAGATAGGTGTCATGCATAGAAGATAGTACAGATATTACTAATTAAAAAATGAAAAATTGATTATTTCAATTTATTCCCTGTTCTCTATCATTGTCAACAAACTTATTGAAGGGTAAGTAATTTTAATGTAACCATTTCTAGTGTTACTACAAGTGCATTAAGCTGAATTTTGAGATATATAATTAGTTATAAAATATATTATTCTAGGTGTATTATTAAATTTTTTCATAGGTTGTGTAAAAGGCATACCTCTGTTAAGAATATGGAATGGTGTTTGATTCTACCCTAATAATTTTAGTCGTTATTACTCTGAAATAATATTACACGACTGCAATTGTGTGCATGACATTATTAATATTTGTAGTGGAATTTTCCATCAGCCAATCAAGATCAAGTATATACTATTTAGTTGATGAAAGAGATTTGTAAATAAGATGTTTGTATCTAAACCTATTATAAACGGGGAGATAACCATATTCATTGCATTATAAGCTTGCAAGTCAAACTCTCTCAATTGCAAAGGGCTAAAGTTTTATACAATAGTTGGTCTGTAGCCAAACTATTGCCTGTCTATATATACCCTATACTTATACTATGTCTACCATCTTCCTCCCTGATAACAAACCTCATCTTCCAAATCAGCACTTGCCCCTTCCCATATGCTGTTCTCAATAAAGATTCTCACAAATTAATATCCTATGCCTCAATATAATAGCTTAGCTTAGTACCAATTGAAACAACTTTATAAAACATTACAATTTTAATGATTAGTAATAACTAAAAATATTAATAGCTATCAATCAATTGGAGTTTCAAAATTTGTCAAACATTCAAATTTGTATAGGCCTATAATTATTCAAAACTATACATTGTAAGTTGAAATGGCCCAAAATGTTCAGCTCCAAATGATATTTAACACTATTTAAAGAGAGGTAAAACGATTGTTAGAACATTATAAACTTTGACATTAATATATAAACAATTCCAAATACTTGAGATACATTTAGGCCTATAATATTATTAAATGTATTCCAAGATGTGACATCTTACCATTTAGAGCCCACTATCTTTTTGAATATATATAAAAGCAGAAATGAGTTATAGTGTTCAGTTTTTTAGTTAAAATAATTGCAACTAATGCAATAGTGAAATGTTTTTTATGCTCTTATTAATTACAGGGAATATTATGTATCTGACGATTCCTCCAGATGTATACCTTATAATATGAGTGAAGAATGGCGCTGGGCACGGGACGAATCTTGGATAACTCAGTGGTCAGATCATTGGGATGCTAAGCCATAGTTCGTGGGTTCGATTCCCGTGTCCAGGCGTCATTTTTAAATCTAATGAGGATGATATTTAGATAGGGTTATAACCGTAATTAAGAAATAATAGCTTAGCTATTTAATCCACTATGGTTTAATATTCCCACAGAGGTTGTTTTATTAGTCTAATTGTGTTGTAGGAGTCCAACGCAAGTGGACCTGTATGAAGCTGGACCTACATATACTTGTACTGGGTCTGCTTTGCGGGCAGTGTAGAACGTGGGTCGGCAACAAGTCGATCTCGGCAATTTTCAGTCGACCGTTTAATAAAACTAGATCGTCAAGAAAAAGCAAGATTACCTTGCTTAGTTCCACTATGGTACAGCTCATAAGATAGGGCCATAATTCAATCGTCAAAGTTATACAGCTATCTTTTATACTAGTAAACGGGGTGTACATCTGTATTTTAGGACTCTGGAATCCAAAATAAATAATTTCAAATTAAAATGTGTGTGGTTTTTAATAACATATTTAAAATATACATCAACATATTTATACATTGTGTGTACAACATTAGTGCAAAATTTCAAATGTCTTAACTCAGGTTGTGTTTGAGTGCTTTGAGTGGTATTGTGGCTATCTGAAACAGGGATTCCCAAACTTTTTCACTCCAGGGCACAATTAATCGAAGAAAATATTTTCACGGTACACTTGTATATAATACATGTTTCTATTAGATTTAAATTAAAATTAAAATGATGAGTATCGAGATGCAGTTGACAATAAGTGTATTCTTCTATCGATGCCCTCATCTATTTGAAGATAAAATTGCCTGTTTACTTTAATTCTTTCAATATCATCTTGACTGATGTTCTCAGATACTTCAGAAATACGTTGGCCTATCTTATTATTCGATAAAGACACTTTTAAAACTTGCTCTTTATATCATTTTATAAGCGTGGTTTCAATAATAAACTGACAAGCTTGCCCAATCACATTTTCACCAATAACATGTGGTTTCGTGTTTTTTGCGATCAAATCAGCAATTTTGAATGATACCTCAGGTGCACTAAAGGAAATTTAAACAATTGCTTCCATTTTATTTGCGCCTTGTGTTGGATTGTGGGTTTTTGGGACTCACTGGGTTGTTTGGTGGTTGGATATCACTTCATTTGGCTCAGAATCATTTTTTGTATTGCTCAAGCGTTCTCCAAAGATACAGATAAAAACTGGTCGGTCAAAATCTTCTTTCCAAGTGAAACCTAAAATTATCTATCGCTATAATACTTTGGGAGGCTTGAAACTGTAACTATCAGTAGATTTACTAAGAAATCTTTAGTTATATTAAGATCTTCAAAAATTTTGGCGGCACATTTTTAAAATTTCACGGCACACCGGTTGGGAACCACTGATCTAAAATGTATTAGGTTCTCTCATGGGTAAAAGAGGCCCAATATTGTGTCTGGCTTTCCTAAAACATTACATCTGAGCATTCCCATAATAATTATTGAGTAATCACTTCTGTAAGTATTGTAAGGTTGTATTTTATCTATTAACCATTTTATGGGTATGTGCATGCAATTTGACGGTTGTATAAGACTATTATTTGTACGGATTACACAAAAATCAAAATTGTCAGCTGTAAGTAAAACAATTTTTGGAATAATTTTAGTAATTACTTACAGGCTTCCTTTATTTTTATAAAAAAAGAAAACTTTACTTAAAAATAAACTACACACTCGTCATTGTAATTTGAACTAAGAGCAATTCATGCATTAAATGAGTCTTGGGGATTTATATGCGTAAAGCAATGAGTGGGTTCATAAAGACGGTAGCTATTTCTACACTGATCTATGAAGTAGGAGCAATTAGTGATGTTATACCTAACCATGTGGAGTGAGGCGAGTAAAACAATATGTGAGTTCATATAGATAACAATATTTATACATTGGGCTATGAAGTAGAAGCCATTAATGGAAATAATCACACCATGCTGAGTGATATGAGTAAAAGAGTTAGCAGGCTCATCAAGGAGGTAGCAATATTGCTACTGGAACTGCTTGCACCCATATCATCACTCTTATTTCCTGGAGGACTTGATTCCGTCATCACATATTTCGAGGCAGAAATATTATCACTTTTATTTGAGGTATTATCTGTGAACGAGCTTATGTTTTGGTTTTGAGAAGTGTTATTTTCATTCTGATTCAACAAAACAATGTTAACAACAGTTGAAGTTGAGACTATTTCATCAAATGAGTTATTTATCTCAGTGGAATTTGAGTTGATTTCTATTGAAATGGTAGTTAAACCTGTTGTATGTTCTGTTGATGAAAGAACTGTTTCATTAAGAAGCCTTGTTATTCCAGTTTGGTCCCTTGAGCTTTGTGTATTTTCATTAAAAATAACCGTAGGAATAGTTGAATTTAAAGAAATTCCCGTTGCAATAGAACCATCCAGAGTTGAACTCATGGTTATTTTCTTCGTAGCAGGTTGTAACGTTGAGCTATTAATGTTTTCATTCAAAATAATAGAGCTTTCAGTTGTATTAAAAACACTCTTATTTTTTGAAAGTTCTGTGGTTGTTAAATTATCTAGTTCTATTCTAGATGTACTTATATTAAACATATTTTTTGTAAATAAAGGGGCATTTGATGTTGGTTCAGTAATCCAATCCCTATTTGAATCAGATTGGTCCCCTTTAGAAGATAACTCATTACTGCTAACATTTATATAGCTTTCATTATCCTTTGTAGTTTTGTCAAATTCCATTGAGTTATCAGTGGATTCATATATACTACCAGAGTCTTCTCCATCTTTATCGCTAGATAGATCACCTTCTCTGTTTAAAAAGATCACTTTCTTTTGAAATTTGACAACACTTTCTTTTAAGATAACTACTTTCAAATATGAAGGTGCATTGCTGTCGCTGTTACAGTCATTACTGTAGGATATAACACCACTTTCTTTATTAATATAATCATCACTGCCATCACTCTTTTCGTCTTCTCTATCGTCGTGATCACTATTCCAATCACAATCATTTTCACTATCCACTGGTTTGAAAATTATAAACTTTTTGCTTTGGGCAAATATATGTTCTTCTAAAATTACAATGCTTTCGTCGTTGTAGTCAGTATCAATCTTCTTTAAATCAATAAAGTTAAAAGCCATATCTGTATCGGAGAATCCCAAATCTATCATGGCATCGTTGGTTCGCATTGAACTGATGATTTCATCATAAATAGTATCTAAATTGTTGTTGGTTATGAAGTCCATGTGCTGAAATTGCGGGTCATCGATGAAAATAGTATCGTAGACATTGGGCAGCCTGTCTATCAACTGCTCCACATCCTGAAAGAGACAGCCATAAACGTGTGGATTAGTGTCTTCACAAAACCAATATTTTCACGTTAAATATGCTATATCTGTGTGTTTAGAATTATCAGTGTAGTGGAGTGATGTTTTGCCAGAATAAGTAGCGCTGAATTTTAAAATGTTCTCTATCCGACAGCTTAGCTCAATCAGTAGCATGTCTGTCTACCAATCTAAAGGTCATAAGTTCGATTCCTGTCATGGCCGAAAAAATTTATCATCGATATAATGAGGGTTTCCTCTTTTACAGCGATGAATTAATGACTGTGAGGCTGGATGTTATATCTGTTCTAGATTTAAGTTAGTTCAAAAGTCGTGTGCTGATATAATCATTTGGTTCAGAAAGTAAGCCTACACGTTAAATATCTCAAATAAATAAAATAAAAGTTCTCATCCCATCATTTTATCAATCATGAAGAGGCTTTGCACTACACACCTCACATGGAAAACGTATTTATAATTATTAATGACTAATTAGTGTCTTACTTAGCGATGAGTAGCAGAGTTTTAGTTTAAATTATAGTAGAATTTTGGTATTAAAAGCCTTTTAAAAGATACATATTTTTGCGATCAATAATGATAACATTTTATTATATTATTTGTGCTATTTGATAAATATCGATGCTATCTACCAGAAATGACAGTTGAAGATCACAGTAATTGAGGCATAATAACAAGAGAGCATACCTAGTAGCTTTCCTAGCTCTCAAATAAGGCTCTTTATTAGAGAGTTGAATTGTAACTCTTCTTTCCCTAATAGCACTTCACCACACTACACTGTGTATTAGTGACCTTAACATTTATTTATTTTTTACTCATATCAACATAAGGTAGGTGACCTGGTGGTCTAGGGTTAAGGTGTTGGACTTCTGTGTTGGGGGTCCGGGGTTCAATCATCGGTCCCAGCACAGATTTATTTGATTACCAAACCCTTCCTACACCTCTGACAAGACATAATAATCACAACTTGTGAATGTGGGGAATGCCAGGCCTTCCACCGTGGTTCGGATTCCACGTTAAACTGTAGGTCCTCCATTTCATCTCACAATCACCCTACAATTACACATTAGCGTAAGTGCGTACAAACCGAATGGGTAGTAAGACGCTATAATAATAATAATAATAATAATAATAATAAACATAAGATTCATAATTATTGTAAATCTCTTAAAGATGGTCTCAATGATATCATCAAAGCGTATTTTAAGATTTTTTAGCACCCGTTTGGGAGCTTATGTATTAATTATGTTATGGTTTTAGGGCTTAGGAAGGTTGTATTGAGAGGAAGTTTACCCGTATTTGCGTGGAGGGAGAGTGGAAAACAATTTTGGAAAAACTATCCTCATCACACCCCAATGAGATTCTAACACTTTTCTACCCGTCATCGGCAGTCTAGTTCACTCCACAAGTGTAGCGCCTTGGGCCATGTGGCCACCAAAGTGGGTTACAAAACACAAATTGAATGCGGGCAGAAAATTAATAGCATAGGCCTATCCATTAGCAATGATTTGTTTACAATACTAATAAACTCAACAGTAACACAGACCTACAAATTTTATTTTTGAACATTTTTTAATTGGTTGAAATTATCATTGATTATAATTAACAACTAGTCATTCTCAAAAATTAATTTCAAAATATATTTGGAAACTCCCACCTGGACATGGGAATCAAGCCCAAGCCCAGGAATCAAGGACATTTGTTTAGAGCAGTGTTTCTCAATAGGCAGCCCGTGGGCCAAATGCGGTCCATAAAGGATATCAGTCTGGCCAGAGGTTAATAATTAAACTGAAAAATAAATCTATCAATCCATCCATCTATCTATCTATCTATTCACGGTTTATATTAATTGGTGTCGAATATTCTACCATCGAACAAACACTAAGAAAAGTTCATCTAAACATGAGTTCAGGAAAGGAATTTCTGAGGCAGGAGGAATTTTATTGTTCAATTAATAAGCAATCCAAAAGAAGACAAAATTTAACAATAACAAACAATAACAAAAGACAGAACGTTTTGTTACAAAATATGCTCAAAATAGTGTTCTGAAGCTTCGATACACTTTCTGAGCTTGCGTTCCGTGCTTTGTAGTACTCTGTTGAGTGCACCTGGCGTATTACGTATCTGCTAACATACATTTACGATAAGCTCTTTCTCGCTTTTTTCTTCTTCGTGGCGCTGCGTCTTACTACCCATTCGGGTTGTACGCTGATACGCTCTCTTACAACGTCAACATCAGACAAAGGAGTTGCCAAACATTGTACTTTAAATGTCCCGAGAGATAAGAATCAATCTGGTTAGAATCTGGTGATTAAGCAGGCCATTCGATAGATCCCCACGACCAATCCTATCTGGTTAGAATCTGGTGACTAAGCAGGCCATTCGATAGATCCCCACGACCAATCAATCTGGTTAGAATCTGGTGACTAAGCAGGCCATTCGATAGATCCCCACGACCAATCAATCTGGTTAGAATCTGGTGACTAAGCAGGCCATTCGATAGATCCCCACGACCAATCAATCTGGTTAGAATCTGGTGACTAAGCAGGCCATTCGATAGATCCCCACGACCAATCAATCTGGTTAGAATCTGGTGACTAAGCAGGCCATTCGATAGATCCCCACGACCAATCTATCTGGTTAGAATCTGGTGACTAAGCAGGCCATTCGATGGATCCCCACGACCAATCCATCTGGTTAGAATCTGGTGACTAAGCAGGCCATTCGATAGATCCCCACGACCAATCCATCTTCGAGGAAAACCTTTAGTAACTCTAAAACTAAGCGTTTCAATACGGATATTTATATGAGCTTTACTTAATATTTAGTCAATGGGAATACGGCCCTAGAATATTTGACACCAACTAATAAACACCCTGTATAAACCGACAACCATATTTTACAGCGTACCTAATTAATTTATTGATAACTAGAGTAGGGTTTATTTTATAATTTATATATTAACTTTTATATATACTAAAATAAAATTAATGTTTGTATTAATGTGAGGTACCCACCAAGTTCTCGTTTTGAGTATAATATGTAAATTTACCAAATTAAGTTTTCAAATCCTCTGGCCTCGCTCACGGAAAAAAAATATAAATATGTATTTGGCGGGAACTAATTGAGAGCCACTGGTCCAGATTGTTACCTGAAGATCCGCCAACTTGTCGCCACTGCTGTAGATCAGGGTGATAGGAGCTGTCACCTTTTCAAGATCGTAATCTGGAGGTGTAAATTGCCCATAAATCCGCAGGTTGCGCCGGAAGCCATAGTTGAACTGTCGGAACTTGCCTGAGAACAAAGTTTTAATGTAGAAGATTTTAATTTATGTGGGCTAATTGGATGTTAGCTTAAGACAATTGTTTTTGAAATGTATTTAGATTCATGTAATTCACTCATTTTCGTTTAGGGAATATTTCCTCATATTTAACATGAAATTAATTATATTTTAGATGTACGCAGTGTGAGAACATGGCGGCAATATATTTAAAGCCTAGTCCACACTGACAAATACTGCCCGCAAACAAATGCTCGCATACAAATTACCTCAAACAAATGGCCGCATACAAATTACCTCAAACAAATGCCCACATACAAATTACCCCAAACAAATGCCCGCATACAAATTATCTCAAACAAATGCCCGCATACAAATTATCTCAAACAAATGCCCGCATACAAATTACCTCAAACAAATGTATTGGGCAACTGCACTTGTGTTTGCGAGAGCCATATACAAATATCCCGGAAGAGTTAATATGGGCTGCAGTATTCACACTAAAAAAAACACATTGTTAGCTAAAATGTGTCTGGGTGAGGTAGAGCAATCATTTAAAAACTATAAAAGACCAAATAGATATCAATCAATAGAAGATTCAGTAGTTTTATCCTTTAGCCTTATCCATAAATCCCGTTGACAAGAAATTAAAATAATTATCAGCAGAAACAATAAATGAAACAGGTAAATACTTGAATAAAAGATTTTACAAGAGTATTATGAATTTTAAAAATATATTACCGTTGAATGTATATTATATATATATATATATACATTTAACGGTATTACTTAAATAAGGTAGACTGACATCCTCTGGGGGAGGGAGGGTGTAAATAGAAACTTAACATGGATTTATAATTCTATTGGCAGTCGTACATTTTTACCTGAGATTAATGAAAGGAAACAATTCTACTCACTAAAACTTGGAATTCTAAATATATTTTTGTAAGAAGGACGTCTTGGATGAGAGGTTGAAAGGTTGAAAGATGGTCTTCATTTTCCCGGGTTGTGACCTTAGTATTTTAATCGTGTCAGTAAGGCTTAAATGAACGTCACACGTCACACATTCGATTAGCTTTGAGAAAAATAAAATTATAATTTCTTGGTGTCTTCTGAGCTTACTGCACTATTTTCCTTTTAATGGAGGGCCCTTGTACATGATGTAACCAGTGCACACGAATTGCGGAGCAACTAATAGGGCCTACGGGTTCACACGAATTGCGGAGCAACTCATCCAAGGCTAAACGCGAGCTGTGGATTGAAAATTAAATTAATAATGACTTTGTTCCAAATGGATAATGGAGATTAGGTTAAGTTAAGTTAGGTTATGTTAGACTAAGAGTTGAATGGGATTACAGGCTGCTCCAAAATTCATGTGCACTGGTAGATAGGGGAGAGTGGGTGAATATGGTGCACCTAAGGGAAATTAGTAAAATTCATATACTATATCACATGTTAATATAAAATTTGTAGTAGTTATTGTCACATTTATTGTATGTAAAATATTAATTTATTACAACATTTGTATTGCTAGATTATAAGTTAGTAGAAACAACGTGTATTGACTAGAGTAATTTTACCCTACCCTAATATTAAATAACCTAGCAATATTTGTATAATATATAAAATGAAAACTCATAAAAAGTATTTAGAATAAACACAGAAAACCATCAATTGACAAGAAAATCAATTTGATTCACAATTTTATCAAACAGTTAATTTACCCATACTTCAATAAATCTATTTATTAATGAAGATTATAGTGTGCATTTTTTAACACACATCACATGTGTAGCTATCTGGGCTGTCCCAACCCCTACATTCCGAATTACTCCACAAATAACAAAATACACACCGATACCATATTTCACCATCCTTTCCAAATTCACCACAAATCGTACAAACATCCTTATCAAAATCATATTCCAAATCATTCATCTCATCATCATCACATAGACTGGTTAAATCTACTTCTGATTCAGATGTAGAACTAAAATTAAAATCAATACGTCCTTTGCATGCTTTTCACTTGGGTCCACCAGTTTTTGGTTTTGTTATTCTAGTGCGTTTGATCATTTTAGTTGTTATATTTTTAGCACACGCCTTTTGTTTATCTTTTCTTTCTTTAAAATTTATGTTTGTATGATGTTGCTGTTAAAATTTGTGTCTACTGTTTTGGTCTATTTAACATATTGTTATTGGTTGGTTTATTGGATAACTTTGGAATGGGAGATATTTTTTCTATGCTTATATTAATAGGGTGATTTATGGAAACTTGTTTGTATGTAAACGTGCCAGGTGTATTGAGTTGATCCATAGAAAGTATAGACGTGCTAGGTGCATTGAGTTGATCCATAGAAAGTATAGACGTGCTAGGTGCATTGAATTGATCCATAGAAAGTATAGACGTGCTAGGTGCATTGAGTTGATCCATAGAAAGTATAGACGTGCTAGGTGCATTGAGTTGATCCATAGAAAGTATAGACGTGCTAGGTGCATTGAGTTGATCCATAGAAAGTATAGACGTGCTAGGTGCATTGAGTTGATCCATATGTGCTAGGCGCATTGAATTGAGCCTTATAAGATATAGACGCGCCAGGTGCATTGAGTTGATCCATAGAAGATGTAGACATGCTAGGTGTATTGATAGAAGATGTAGATGTGCTAAGCGCATTGAATTGAGCCTTATAAGATATAGACGCGCCAGGTGCATTGAGTTGATCCATAGAAGATGTAGACGTGCTAGGTGTATTGAATTGATCCATAGAAAATATAGACGTGCCAGGTGTATTGAGTTGATCCATAGAAGATGTAGACGTGCTAGGTGTATTGAATTGATCTATAGAAGATATAGACGTGCCTGTTACATTAATTTGGGCCGTGGTAAGAGTTTATGGATCCGCTTCATTCTCATCTCTCTATATAAAAGCAAAGCCCTGACTGATTTACTGACTGACCGACTCACTCACTCATCACTAATTCTCACACTTCCCACGAAGCCAGAAGGCTGAAATTTGGCACAGGTGTTCCTTATAAGCTAATTAGGAAAGGTAAAGATGTTTCATTCCGATGTTTTGTGATAAAGGGGGTGAAATCGGGGTAGCTACCCTAATCAACAAAATTGCTTTATTAACTTTTTTTTAATAATTTATAGGGTAATAATCCGATAAGTTTATTCTAATAATGCCTTCGAAAAAGTAAAGCAATTATTTTTAACCCCATAGATGCTTCTAAGGGGTGGGAAAAAATGAATACAGACAATTAATTAAAATATGTAATTACGGTTTAATATGCAACTCCAAGAGATGGTAGAAATCTGTTAGCTTATATTTTTCTGAGTTGTATGGTGTTTTTAGTGTCTGTGTGAGTGAGAGGGCCCAGCCCGGGGTTGTGTGGGGTGGGGGAAGGGGGGAGACCTGTCCAGCCGCGCTAGGCTAATAATGCCCCAGGCAGTAGTCAAGGGGGCCTGCCAAAAATAAAATTTCTATGAGCAACGAACCAAGGCCAACTCCTCGTGGTGTTTCTCGGATAGCGTTAAGAACCATGTCATTAAGCTTCAAACAAAAATTCATCATTTTCATTCAAAAATAAATAATAATTCAATATCCCATTCAAAGAACGGGGATTCAGCTAGTCAATAATATTTACAAGAGTTTTTTTNTTTTTTTTTTTTTTGCAATCCCATCCGAGTTGAATACTCTCCCTTCCTTGAACTTGTACTCGGTAAAGATGTTTTCCAAATTATCAAAATACAATTTTGATGATTATTCATTGGAAGCCGTTATTCGGTTTATGCTAATGTCCTCTGTGTTTTTTTTAGTCTGATCTCGGGGTTTCTTTTTAAAAATAAATATTACTGGTTCTTACAAGCCATTTTATTCTGTTTGCTAAAGTCATTTGGTATGTTATTGGCTTCAGCATAGACATATGCCACCTTTCAAAGGTCTTTTGGGGTCATACCATAAAACAGATGGGCTAGTATTAAAACATAACCAGCTAACTCCGACTCTTATTATTGTGGAAATGTTGGTCACCTTTCTAAACTAGTTTCAATAATGGCATTATTTAATTTCATTTTCCTGCATAGTGTTGCTTCAGGAATCTCATATTTTAAAACGTCTTTTCTAATAGAGGTTCTATTCTGTGTGGATTTAACTGCATTATTCAAATTTTATGCAGACCAGGAATCTCTCTCTGTGAGTCGTTTGTAAGATCTTGGCATCTTTAACACACGGAGTCAGTTTATGTACTTAAAAATTTGGAAAATTGTGTATATTCGGTTTGAGTTAGCACTGTCTATTTTTTTCACAATTACATTTCTATACATTAATTTGATCTATATAAAAATTGACAAAATTGTCATATAAACTTCATACAATAAAAAATATGTGGTCAGCTCTAAAATATAATTTATTGCAGTGTAAAATGATACACGATTGGAGTAATATTACGCATAAAGCCAATGTGCGTCAAATTACCCCAGCACGTATAGTTTGAAAAGAATGTTCTTCCCTCCACAACTTACTTTAATAATACAAATAAATACAATTACATTTGGTTTGTAAGACTTTGGCGTTTCCAAATATACATATTACTCAGAGTATGAATCTAAATAAAATATCTTACCTCTTAAATTGTCAAGTGGGACTTCTACACGAAACTACCACAAATATGATTACCGCTCTAACTCAACAACTGGATCTTGACTAATGACTTCATTTTGCTGCTATGTGAAATATAAAATCCTCCACTATGCATCAGTACATTCAATAGCTTCTTGAGCATCTGGCTACTCAAATACAACACTGCGTCATTTTACCCTGCTGCGTCATAGTATACAACTCCCCCCCCCCCTTACTTTTTTCCTCAATTCGAGTGCGCCCTAATTGAATGCTTATAACAGGTATACTTTATTGCGCAAGTCAAGTGCACCCGATGTATCTAGACCTTCTAGCCTTAAGAAGTCTATGTTTCTCTTTACTGGAAAGGTGAACTTACTTTATTATTTTATAGTCTATGGTATTAGGAACTCGAAAGTTCATTGTCGCACCTACAAAAGTACGCCACCTAGCTAGATCTTGAGTTAGTTGTATCTAGTCCACTTCATTACACCCTATCTCCCTCAAGTCCATTATAATGCAATCCTCCCATCTCTGTCTAGGTCATTCCAATAGTATTTCCCCATTGGGTTTGCCACTCAGTAACTTGAACCAGGCTCTAGATACTTCCATTCACTCTGCATGACCTCCCCATCGTAATCTACTAAACTCGATTACTCTAACAGTGTCTTGGTATGAGTACAGAGTATGTAACTCATCATTATGTAACCTCCCCTCCCAATAGTTTCATTCTTTTTTGGAGCAAATATTTTCTTAAGCACCTTGTTTTCGTCATGTAAGGTAAAGTACTACGTTACACAACCGAAGGTTCGCATGTCGCTACTGACTATTGTCAGGTTTTGAAGCTTGAGCTTAATTAAATTTGTTTAGTGTCGAGAACCACATGAGTAATACCTGGTAATCCTTCCCAACTCATGACAGTGCTTACTCATTGCTCATTGAATTTTTATTATTGTGTTCGGCCACTTGTGTAAGTGAAAACACAGTACTTTCTCAATAGTTATTGCATAATTTACTACGTGGGCGATTATCACACTTTATTTGAATCTCACCTTATACACAATTTATTACGAATGTTAGATTTTGTAACCTTGTTACAACACTTAGAAGAAAAAGAGATTCTTTGGCTCGACACTCCGGCCCCAGTTGACCTCGTTTCAGCCACGATCCAATCCAATAAACTCCACAAACACGTCCTAGCACTATCAACATCAAACTGACTTGAAAGGCCTAGCTTCATCCCTCACTGAGCGAAAAAAAAAAA
>CABFVZ010001768.1:120409-142697 GCA_902151445.1 Timema monikensis | reverse complement strand
TCACCTATATTATAGTTGAGAGTCAGCTATCAGTAATCACCTATATTATTGTTGAGCGTCAGCTATCAGTATTCACCTATATTATTGTTGAGCGTCAGCTATCAGTAATCACCTATATTATTGTTGAGAGTCAGCTATCAGTACTCACCTATATTATTGTTGACACTCTTCTATCAGCACCTATATTGTGGTGACCATAGTTCAGTTCAAAGTCTAATTATATGTGTTTGTCTCAAAGAGTAGATATTGTGTTGTGTACCTGACATAACCCCCTGAGCGTAGTGTAGGAAAGTTTGTCTGGAAGTTCCCGCGGGGAAATGGGCATACATGGTTGTCAGCATTTTCTGTAACAAACATTCACTTATCCATAAATTTATTCCTAGTAAATTATGAAAGTGAGATTAAATTTGATTAAAATAGAACAAATTTTATTAATAAATAAAGTTAAATAAAATATTATAGCTTAACTTATTATTATAGTATCAAAGTTATTTTACAAAACATAACGTGATTTATGTTCTAAGGGGCCAATAAAATTGGTTTTATGGTATTTTGTTTATACTTCAGGATATTATAAATTCTTTATAAATACTCTGCGGGCTATTTACAAAATTTGGTCACAAAGTCGTATATATGAGATGTTCTCACCTCAGAGTTGTCACAGCTAACAAGGATAATATATCGTAAATAAAATAAAGAAAAATAGAAACACCACATTAAAAAAACCACTCCTTCCATGTAATTTATTCAGTGGCGAAGCGTGATGATAATTTTAAGGTAAGCTAAGTCATGGACACTCATAAAGGAATATAATAAAGATGTTAAAAATGGTTTTTTTATGAAGTTATATTATACAGTATTGGCAGACTACTTCTACTACTAAAAAAATGGTATCGAAATACTTTTACACACTTTTACTAATCAAATTCTAGAAAAATTAAACGAAACCAAACACATAGCTATAGCATGTCAAAAGCGTTTGATAAGTTAGATAAAAATATTTTACTAGAATCACTTTTTAAAATTGGGTACAAAGGTAATATTTATGAATGGTTTAAATATTACCTAACAAATAAATAATATAAAATGTGAAGAATTGGGTATAAATATTGGAGTACCACAAGGCTCTATTCTTGAGCCAGTACTATAATGTAACAAGATTAGTGTTTAACAACGGGGCTGGCACGCTCTCATTGTTTACCCTGGCTACGCTCCCTATTCTCTCTGTCTCCCTCCTTGTTTAACATCTTGACTGGCACGCTCTCATTGTTTACCATGGCTACGCTCCCTATTCTCTCTGTCTCCCTCCTTGTTTAACATCTTGACTGGCACGCTCTCATTGTTTACCCTGGCTTCACTCCCTGTTCTCACTGTCTCCCCCCTTGTTTAACATCTTGACTGGCACGCTCTCATTGTTTACCATGGCTTCACTCCCTGTTCTCACTGTCTCCCTCCTTGTTTAACATCTTGACTGGCACGCTCTCATTGCTTACCCTGGCTTCACTCCCTGTTCTCTCTGTCTCCCTCCTTGTTTAACAGTGGGACTGGCACGCTCTCATTGTTTATCCTGGCTGCACTCCTTGTTCTCTCTGTCTCCCTCCTTGTTTAAAAGTGGGACTGGCACGCTCTCATTGTTTACCCTGGTTGCGCTCCCTGTTCTCTCTGTCTCCCTCCTTGTTTAACAGTGGGACTGGCACGCTCTCAATGCTTACCCTGGCTGCACTCTCTGTTCTCTCTGTCTCCCTCCTTGTTTAACATATTGACTGGCACGCTCTCATTGTTTACCCTGGCTACGCTCCCCGTTCTCTCTGTCTCCCTCCTTGTTTAACATCTTGACTGGCACGCTCTCATTGCTAATCTGGCTTCACTCCCTGTTCTCTCTGTCTCCCTCCTTGTCTAACAGTGGGACTGGCACGCTCTCATTGCTTACCCTGGCTTCACTCCCTGTTCTCTCTGTCTCCCTCCTTGTTTAAAAGTGGGACTGGCACGCTCTCATTGTTTACCCTGGCTGCGTTCCCTGTTCTCTCTGTCTCCCTCCTTGTTTAACAGTGGGAATGGCGTGCTCTCATTGTTTACCCTGGCTGCACTCTCTGTTCTCTCTGTCTCCCTCCTTGTCTAGCAGGTAGGCAGCGGCCTTCTTACTTGAATGGGTGATTAGAGGGGACAGAGGGGGACGGAGACACGTCTGGAGAGGTCTGGATGCGTTTTATTCTTGCCTTTTAGTTCTAGAAGTGGAGGATTCCAGACCCTTAGTGGCACCACCCCTATATATACACGCTCAGTGATAGCCAGAGGTGCTCAGTTCTTGGCTATCAACCAATGAGACCGGGAGTAGAGCAGCGAGACCAGTGTTCGCGTGGCGCATGCCGGTGTGGTGTGTCTGGCGCTGGGACCCGTGGTGGGGTGCCATGAGTGTCTTTAACATTGAAAATAAATTGTGTCCTGGGCGGGCATTTTGAGAAATTGATATTTGGATGTTTGATTATTTATTCAGTGTTTTTGTTAACAAGCTGTTTACTTGATTTTATGTGTTTTCATTTGTGTATCAATTTACAAACAATTGCCTATATTACCTGAGTCAGTGAACTGTTTAGTTATAATTAATCCAGTGTAATTCTATTTTATGTGTTTTCATTTGTTTATTAATGCAAATACAATTATTAGTATCACTGAGCTCAGTGAACTGTTTAGTTATAATGAATCCAGTGTAATTTATTTTATGTGTTTATGTGTGTATGGCTAGAATGTAAGAGTCGGAGATAGCCGGCTTTTTGATCACCCTCAGTGGCTGTGTTAAACAATTACGCGCGCATCACCCTTCTAACTCCCCACAGGCCTGATTCACAAAGTGCGTTCTGCGGAAAGGTATCATCTTATCTTTCCAAAAGTATCTAACACATTCACTTTGCATGCTTGCTAACATTGTTAGCTTATAAAAAAATTAGCATTTCTCAATTTCACATATGATTTATGTAAAGGGGTATTTTATCTCACTAATCATAACCTTTTGGGATAGCTGAGCTTTTATTCTGCCTACCCTGAAGCCTCAATACTTATAATGTGATCCATACTATGAGCTATTCAACAAGCCTCTATGCGAATAATGATGTTTACCGGGTCGATGGAAGTCTTATCGCCTCCAAACACAGAAAGGATGATGTTTGCGCAAATGTCCTGAGACCAGGATGCTTTACTACATAGCAGTAACACCATATCTCGCCACATCTCGCTTCTGGGCAGGATGTTGTTCCAAGACAGCTCGTTATACAACCACTGATGAAGAAATAAGCAAATAGTATTAATAACTTCAATTATTTGATTGTCGAACATAGACCTACTTGGTATTATATTCTTAAATCTTTTCTAGGGTCTCTGTATGCATGAATATTAAGGATATAATACAACTTAAAAGCCCTGTTAGTATTGTGACTAAGAAATAAATTTACCAAGCGAATTTTCTTTTTGAAAAATCTCTACCTGAGAAAGCTGCGCAAGCAATGGTTTAAGGGCTGTTTTAAACTCTTGCGCATGTTATCGATTAAATATTGTTTCCTAAATAACGATTTCAATTTGTTAAACAATCTTTTCTTTGTCAGTAAATAACAATATATATTCTTTAAATTGAAAAATGACACCTGGATATGGAAATCGAACTCGGAGCCTTCCCGATTCCCTGGTCCAGGACTAATTTTTCAATTTAAAGAATATGATAATATCACATCAATTGTTATAGCTGTATATAAATATTATTTAGATACAGCTATAGTAATTAACAAATTATAATTGCTTGGCTAATTAATCTATATACATGTATTGCAAAGATAACGTTGATATTTTTGCAGAATTATAAAGGTGATATTTTAGATTTTAGATACAAATTTTTATTCGAAACATTTTTATAATTGGTACATTGATCTTTTACAACTTTTTTTCTCCTGGAAAGTGTAAATATAAATTTCTTAAACAAGTTGTCAGTGACAGCTACTCCAACCATTCCAAATTATATCACTTTTCGTGGTCAGAGCGGAGATCAAGCCGGCTAAATTTTTTGAACGAATAGAGCTACATCATTCATCTTGAGCCAACAGCAAAGGCTGAAAGGTGACAGCTATGGATTATCCACCACCTGAAGAACATTTTCTGAGAGCTAAAATAGCCGGCAAAATATCATTTATTATTGATATAATATTTTCTATCAATCTAGGCTGGTATAGAATATTTTTTATATTATCTAAAAGGTTCTTCAAGCCATGAATGGGGCTTAGGATCTTTTATAAATGGAATTACGTTGTATAACACCAGATAAAGGGGAAGAGACGTGGAACAAGTATACAGTTTGATTTTTGGCCCTGTCTGTACACCCTTGTTAAGTTGGTCCATTCGTACATTTGTGTCCATGTCTGCTTGTCTTCAAGGAAAAACTAAAGCTCCTCAGCTCAAGTCTAGATTGGTACTATAAGCCCGCTTTTGATATAAAATTAGATTATCTAAACTGTCTACAGAGTTTTAGGACCCCAGGTCGGGTTCAGTAGTCAATAACAGATTTGAGTAAGCCCTGGTTCGATTCCAGCCAATTAGCTTTGGTTCCATCCTAGGTGAGGCATAAGGACGTCTCACTCTGGGCTACTATAACAAAGTGAGCGTAAAGTTACGATATGTTAGGTGAGTCGAGCCTGTAATATGACATTCTTGGTGTTAGCAGCAAGCATCGGAAATACTGAACTGATATCACTACGCCATGAGCATGCAATATTACTTTATTCCACATTCACATACAAGACATCTAGTGCCAGCCTAGTCACTGCTCCAAAGCCAGATCCCACACTACCTGGCTGCTGGAATGTGCCACCAAACCTTCTGTCTTGATGAACATTAGGGGAGGGAGTATTGTCCCGTTATAACTGTAAGGGCAACGTCCCCCCCCCCCTTTCCTGCTTGTTTGCAGTCAGCACTTGTCATTACACTACTCCCTCCCTTATTCAAAGCTCACAGTTTAATATTAAAACACAATCATAAGCATATTTACACTATAGGCCCACTAGGCACAGGCCTAGGGGCGGCGTCTTTAGGGGGCAGCACATTTTGGATGACATTAATTGTATTATAATATTTTGTTTTTAATCATAACATTTAAAAAATTATTGCCTAAAATTATCGAAATAGTCAAAGTTAAAGTCAGAACGACAATATTTATTTTTAAATAACTGTACTTTTCAGTCGCTTTGTAACCGACGTCAGTCTCCCCTTCTTCATATTAACTCTAGCTACAAGCTACTGTAGAGCATGTACATGCCTGATTATCTTTCGTAGACATATTTTCTCAAATATTTACTTCCACCCCTCTCACCCCCAACATACCAACAAAACTTCCTAGAGCTCATGAGAAAGAATATTTGGAAGGGGAGGTGGGGCATGTTATAATTTGCGCAGGGGCGCAACAGTTTTAAATCCGCCACTGAACACAATAGCATATAAACACTCACACATACACATTCATACAAAAAAAACTACCTCAAAAATTAAATATTCTTATTTACACTTTTCTTCATTTAGCTAAGGCCAGCTTGAAATTGAATTTGTTGTGTTTTGTTCCGGGCTGGGTAGCAACGTTACTTCTTCATCTGTGTTGACGTCCACTGCATTATTGTGAAGAGCCTGTGGAATTTCCACCGTTTGCCAGCGTTCACTCGTGGGATTGATGCCAGTTGTTTGAGATTTCATCTGTCGTTACCATCCTTGTACCTTCACCTTTAATCTGACCAATCATTGACGGGCCAACCTCTTCTCTAGGTTGATCTTGGGCTGAGTATGATTTAAGCTTATTGAAATGAACCACAGGGCGTTTTCTTGGGCTTAGTGTGTATTGAATACGGTATGTCACATCCGATCATCTTTTCCTGACGACGTAAGTACCCTGTCATGGTTTGTGCAATTTAGGAGTCAAGCCTTCTCTTATCACTGGTGTGTATAGCCACACTTTGTCACCTACTTCATATGCTTTCCCGGAGCAGCGGCGGTCATATACGTATTTTTGTTTTTCCTGTCCAACTTTAAGATTTTTTAATATGCAGACTTGTTCATATGCAGATTATAAGTGATTACCAAGATCCATTTGTATACGTCGTGGGTGTAGCTTCTTCCTCCCCTTGTTCCGTTGGTCTCCCGTACACTATATCGATTGGTAAACGAGCTTGTCTTCCATAACCTCAAAAGGGGTGTGTTTGGTGGTTTCGTGTACACTCGTACGGTACGCCATAATTAGCTAATGCAACTTTACTTCCCAGTCATTTTGGTTTTCATTTATCCACTGAGACATCATGTCCAGTAACGTTCGATTAAATCGTTCCACTAAGCCATCTTACATAGGGTGGTAAGCTGTTGTTCGAGTCTTTGCAATCTGTAATACATCGCACAAGTGTCTGATTACTGTCCCGTCGAAATTTCTGCCTTGGTCATGTGAAGTTCAGTAGGGATACCAAACCTGCTGATGAATTCGTCCACCTGGACTCTTACAACTGTGACTACCCTCTGGTTTGGCAGAGCGTACGCTTCCACCCAACGAGTAAAATAATCTTTCTTTCCCCGCTTAGTCCTTGGGAATATCAACAGTGACCCATTGCAATGGTTCACCGACCTTAAACTTCTGTAATGGTGCCTTAGCTATTATTTTAGTTTTCCTAGCCGCACGATCAGGACATTGTTGGACCCACGCTGTGGTGTCTGAAACCCATGAGTATTTCCAACTTCTTCTAAACGTTGATAAATAACACCTTGCTTGAGTTTTAGCTGGTCCCACTGGACCCACAAACTCATGGTGGTTCTTCCAAATGCCACGGCATCCTCATTAATTGGTGTTCATGTCGAACATAACAGTAGAAAAACTCAATAATAGGCCCATAGGAGAAAAACAACAAGTTATTACATAAACAAAACCAGCAAAGTGCTAATTAGCCACATTTAATTTTTAAATATGAAAAAATTAACTTATATTTTTTAGAGAAGTCGGACCGTGAAAGTCGCATCAAGACAACATTTCCTTGATTTGAAGGAGCAAAAATGATCAATTATATTAAATAACAAAGTATTATATTTGTATTATAGTTGCAATTAGTATTGTATTAATGAAAATAATAATAATAATAATAATAATTATTATTATTATTATTATTATTATCACAGCGTCTTACTACCCATTCGGGTAAAATGCACTTAAGCTAATGTGTAATGGTAGGGTGATTGTGATATGAAATGGAGGACCTACAGTTTAACGTAGAATCCGAACCGCGGTGGAGGCCTGGCATTCCCCACATTAACAAGATGTCTTGTCAGATGTGAAGGAAGGGTCTGGTAATAAAATAAATCTGTGCCGGGACCGAGGGTTGAACCCCGGACCCTCAGCACAGAAGTCTGATACCTTACCCCTAGACCGCCAGCTCATCAAGATTATTGTAGTAAGTGTGGAATATTTTGGAGCAATAAATTAAAATATATACTCAGCTACATCACATAACAGCATTTAAATAAAGTGTATTATGAACTGACAGGCGGCTGTTATGTGGCGGGCGCCACACAACGTGCCCGCCTCGCACCACCCGGCGGGAACATGGCTGACGTTCGTTCTCGGTGTAAGCGTTGTTTGTAACATAGAGACAATTAACATATATGATTTCGATATGGTATCGTACGCTCTACAACTTTTATTTCAGATTAAAGTTTCATAAGTGCACAAATAATGCCACAATATTTTTTTAAATATAAAATTTTAGTTATAACAAGTCTCTTTTTCACTATATATACTGTTATTTAGGCTACTCATAGGCGTAAATCACCATAATATATATATTCATACTATAAAGGAATTTAATAGGAATAAATCGACCAAAATTAGGCTTCTGTATGACTAACGGCTCTCGAGATATTTAATTTTAAGTGAAACCTTACAATCGCGTGTTTTTTTTCGAAAATGACAGATTTTCCCGGAATAGGAAAATTGTGGAAGTTTCAAAGAATGTAGAGGTATATATATATATATATTCTGAATGCATTCCAATAGGTTTAATTTTGTTAATAATTGTTTCTAAGTTCATGCTTTTTTTTTTCGCTAACCGCTCTGTACTTTAAGGCCCTTGGCCCTGTCGAGTGCAAGTCTAAAACCAATTTTGTGGGAGGGTGGGCGTGAGGGTGAAAGGCGTGGCGTGGATTTACAACCGAATAAAGTATTCTTCCTCATCAACAAGAACAGATTGATCACGGAAACCGTAGATGGCGCTAGCTACCAGGCAGGTCTTGTGGAAAAATTAAAGGTTGGGAAATATTAGTTTTCTTGAGGACCAGTGCAATTTTTACAGTAACATTTTCAACACCTCTTCTAAGATAATGTATCAATGTTTATTAGATGTTACATTTTATTATTTTTGGTTGTGCAGCCGGCAGTTTTCTCTTGAAAAATGTCAACATTATTTATATTTGATCACTGTTAAAATTATAGAAGAGGTGTGTATATAAAAGGTACAACTTAATCAACATGCTTCTATTCTTGAACAACAGTTTCCGAGAATAAAATTGCAAAACAATAAAAAACTTCTTCAAGATAACAATTTGTTTCCATGGCTTTGCATTTTCCCGCCAAATGAAAAGGGCCAATCGCTTTAACGTACCTAGTTTAGGTATCCTATCTTATAAAAATGGTGCACTTGGATCAGTTTAAGGGCATCATACCTTGCTCAGATTTTATATTGTAACCCCCCCCCCCCCTTTTATGTATTCTTATACCAATAAATAACTGACAGGTTGGTTACAAGAGAGTTTTATTTTTATTCAACAAAATGACAAAAAAAGGCTCTATGAGAGAGTGAGGCATGCCCAGCGTTAGGTGTTGTATCCGTACACAATGGCCGAAGAGTAATAATTACACAACAAAAATGCGGGACACCTCCCCGAATTCATAAATTGTCAAACAAACAATTTAACAATTACGGTTAAATTGACCTTAGCACAAATCTGGTAAAGATAATAATGAAGGATGGCAATAGTAAACCCTAGACTATGATAATATTAAAAGGATATTAGCTAGTTACCATTGGCGACTCTCAATTTATCAGAGTAATAGACAAAATGTTCTAGATAAAAGAATATCTTAACAGCCATAAATGGTTGTAATAGAGATATACAACAAAAATAGAAACATTCGTTATAGTTAGGAAAATTAACGTTAAACATTTCAACTAGAGTTAAAAGAATAAGCACGCTGACTCCTGGCCCCTGATTTAACCAACAAAGAATAAATCTCCGATGTATAACAATAACAAATACACTTCCCATTAATAACATGTGGCATAATCTTTAAACATAGGATTTGAGAAAATTACAATATAAAACAGCCCAATGCAACACAGGACCAAAAATGGCGATGCTCTAAAACGTAAACCCAACCATGAAGCGGATAAAAGAGTTTCCCTATCAGACAAACATTTTGGGTCCAACCGTGCAACAGTATTACGTTTAGCCATAGTCTTTATGTGAAATTCAGGAGACCTGGTATGGATAAATAAAGATTCGATTTATAATATAACATCCCAAACGGTAATTTCGAATGATTAATGCCAAACAGAATTCAGAAATAAACCGAGCTAAATCCATCCAAGACCAAAGTGCCTCACCTAGCGGTCGTAGTGCAATGTATACTGGCACTACAGAGTTCTGCCATTATATACACACGCTTGGGGTCATGTGTTCTCAAAGCGTGGGAAGCAAGAATGGGAACATGCTCACACAGTCTAGGCATAATTCAAACGCGCGCCAAACAATAGTTCCGTTATCTTCCAATCACAGCTGTCGGCGCGCACCCAATCTGCACATATCGACTGTCTGTTATTTTCTTGGGCAAGGCACAATTAGAGGTGAGTAGCGAACTGTGATCCCCCAGGTCAGTCTGAAATGAGTCATGCCGTGATGTTGTTGTGGCGTGGAGCCTTGTCGTGACGAGTCAACTGGGGCAGAAGCGGTAAGCCAAACGTCCTCTTCTTTACGTGTTACAATATTTTAGTAATATTTTTCTACCTTTTGGAGGAATCGTGGTTCATCAAAATAACGATTTAAAGACCTGATTTTGCCATTCTATATTTTGAGAATGGTTTTAATAATTGTTTCTGGGATAATAACTTATAGATGTTGCGTTTAGTATAATAGTCCCAAGTATCCTAGTTAATCAGAATGGGGTCTAATGTACCTGGAATATATAGATATCCTAGTTGCTCAGAATTTAAAATACCTGAATCAGTTGTCGTAGCTTATTAGAATGATTTTTGGTATACCGGTTTCAAGTATCATTGTTTATTTTGATGATATTTAGCTTATGTTATTACAGACAGAAGAAACACTGAAATTATTATATTGTATTCATGAAAAAATAAACATTGTAATTATATTTTGTACTCTTGATGGAATAAACACAACTTAACATTTAATTATGGTGCCAAAATATTCGCTAATTTGCAAGCACAATTAATCAGTACACAAAATATCACTAGAAATATAATCTGGTTCACTATCCTATAAATATTTCCACGCGTCACCTCTCACAACTTAGTGATGACAATAAGGTAATGTGTTTGAACATACAAAATAGATGTGGCCATCATAATATTAAAATATTATATATTTTATTAATACCCGAGCCCACATATATTAAAAGTATATTATTAAAAGGTTACGTTATTGATATAAAAGATAAATTACTGTTTAGTCCATGGGTTGACTATAAAGTATGAGCGTTCTCTTCGTGATTTTAAGCTGAGCATCTACTAGGTTGGTGGGGCGGAGCAATAGGCACCCAAACAAAATTCTTGTAAATGAATGAATGGAGTGCCGTCCACTAAGGTGAAGGGTGGAATAGTAGAGCGTGGAGCAAAAAGCGCCCTCCACCCCCTCAAAAACAAAACACATTTAAATGAATGGAATCCTGTCCCTTAGGGCGGTAGATTGGAGTGAAGTGACGCCGACATCAACAAGTCCCTGACTTTTTCCAGAGCATCGCAGCTCTATTCCTCTCCTCTACTATCTATCGTCCTAATGGACGGGTTTCCATTCATTTACAAGCATGTTGTTTCTCCACGCCGCGTCACTCCATCGACCTGGTGGAAGCTCAGCTTTATACCTCCTGTGCAATCTATACCAGTACTCACATTCATGTTTAGAGTGAAGAAGGCTACCATCTGGTATTTGGATTGGATGTGCTCCACAAAGGCTACTGGTGCCAAGCTGAACTGGGCTCGTATCTTGGCATTGTACTCTGGCCTCATGGAACACAGTACGTAGAACATGGTATTTCCCATAGAGTGGCCAATGTAGTACAGTTTCTTCTGCATTGTCTGCTCCAGGATGTAGTCTATGGTTGCGGGCAGGTCATAAATACCCATCTCGTGCCAGCTGGGAAAACCGGAGTGGAAGTATTACAACTGATAGGGTCGGGCAACAAACTTTGCTTTGGAAACAGAAAAAAGGATTAGGTATCTAACACACAAACGTAGAATGAAGTTAAGTTTCTACAAATCAGCAACAGTTTTATACTGAGTACGAGTACGATGGAGTCAGTGTTAAGTCAATTTTTTTCCAAGTAAGTTGGAGTTGTGATATTCTCGCACTTTAGGTCCTACTCCCTTTTAGACACGCACACAAAATAGATAATTTTATCGAGAATGGATTGAGCCTCAATCAAAAGGGTTCATGAAATCTTGTAACCTAACAAAGATGGAGTTTTGGCGCGAGTAAGTCTGGCTTTAGGTCAGTGACATAGTTGGTTTGGGCCGAATGAATTAACCTGTGATTCCCGTTTACCTGACATTGGAAGGTCACCCCTTCCAAATAAAGTGTTAGTGGTAGAATTAACGAGGATTTCAAACTTGTAAAAAATGGATCAGGAAATGAATGATAAAGTCAATGTTGTTTTTGAAGCACGAGTACACAGACTAGCAGTCAACTATCTGATGAGAAAATGGGAGGGAGGATGTATGTTCCATGTCTGATAATCTAATGTACGGGGGTAAGGGGAAGATACTGAGAGAAGGGGCGGTAAAACCAGTCGTATGAATGTAATGTGAAAAACCACCCGGGAAAAGTTTGAGCATTGACCTCTACCATCACCAGCAATCCAGGCTATTTCAAGGCTGCTTTAGACCAAGAAGCCACCAGTAAGGATAGAAATTAAAAAATAATAAACAATTTGTTGGCCATCATATTTTTTTGATAATCTATACAGTAAGGATAAAAGTAGATCTTTTAATAAGCCCCATTTCAGGTAAATTTAGCACTTTTACAAATTTTTGCAATTTGTTTTGAGTTTATTTATTTACTTAAATTTCCTTATAGTGTTGAAAACTACATTATGGTATCAGGAGTCGATACAGATTTAGGGACAGTTTCATAAGTCAGATTTAGTACGCCTCACGTGCGACGCTTAACTAAATACAAGATGACACCCACTTAAACTCGAATAGAACTTTCCCATATGAAACTAGCCCATTACATTTGAGTTTAGGTAGTTGGCGTCTTGTAATTATTTTAGCGCCGCATTTGAGTCGTACTAAATCTGACTATGAAACTGGCCCTTTATGTTGATGACGTGTGAAGTATAGCCTTGAGTTTTACGTGGTAGTCAACAATATCAGGAGACTAATACATTGAGTTTCAGCTGGTGCGATCATTGGTGTAGGGAGGGGGTATGGATTTCAACCCTCCTCTCGAAATATCCACAAGTTTTTAATATGAAGCTTAGAGATAGCTTTGTATAAAATTTCAAATCCCTTATAGAGTCACTCACTTTTCAAAAAATTGTCAGGGAACAACCAGTCCAAATAGCTTCCAGAGGCATTTTATTTAAAAAAAAATCCAGGCAATTATCACTCCAAATGGCTTATAGAAGCATCCAATTTTAAAATAAATACCCGTAGATAGCCATTCCAATTATCTTCAATATATATACAATATTTTAAGAAATACAAGCAAGAGCCACTCGATTCATCTTCAAAAAGCATTCAGTTTTCAAAAACATGTTGGAGAAAGTACACTTTCAATAGCTTCTAAGGAAATCAAACTAAATAAAAAAAATTTTTGAGGCAATGACTATTCAAAAAGATTCTAAGGACGATTAATTAAAAAAAATGCTGGTGGAAGACCACTTTAAATAGCTTTAAGCTGCTTATAATTTTTAAAAAAAATCTTGTGAGGAACGCTCTCAATATCTTATAGGGCATTACAAAGTTCAAAAAAATTCTGGTTAAGTACCACTTCGAATATATTCTAGGAAATATAATTTATAAAATAAAACCTGTTGAGCCCTTCTTAAAATAGATTTTGGAAGCATCCAATTTTTCAAAAAATTTTCAAAGGAGGACTATTCCAAATAGCCTTCAAGAGTAGCCAAATTTCAAAAATGTTTCGGGGGGAGTACTATTTTAAATAACTGTTAAAAATGTATAATTTGCAAAAACTCTCCAAATGAGGTGGATGACTACAAATAGCTTTTAGGAGCATCCAATTTAATAACATTTATTGGGTTGGAAGAGAATAGAAAGTCCCTAAATATATTTTTTTTGTTACTTTATCCTTCCCCTCCTACACAAAAAAAAAGTTCCACTACTAGTCTATAACTATAATGTTCTTGCCGCTTCATTTTACTCGAATCCATTGTTCAAGCATTCTCAACAGAAGATGCAAATGGGTCTTATTCCAAGCAAAACCGAAAGCTAACTATCTAGCGTTACATTTTCGTAACACTTCAGGAGGCTTAGAACTGGAACAAGTATTAAATTTATCAAGAGAGGATTTGTTTTCGTTTCCATGGCTTACACTTGGGTCTAGTGTTCTCTTCAATATTTATATTAACATTACTGGAAGAGCCCACACTAGTGGTAACCAGGAGCGTAGTGCCAGGGAGAGCGGGAACGGGGCTTAGTGGGGTGTCACCCCCCCCCCCTACAATGTTGGGGAAAAGTTTGAAAGTTGAGAATTTTGTGGAAAGTTGAGATTTTGAGTTGGAAAATTCTAGAGTTATTCTGTACCACAGTACTTTTTATTGTGAAATTTCTATAACACAGCTGAGTACAGAAAAATTCTTACTTTCCCAATTGTCAATAACTACTCTGCAAAAGTTTCTAACTTCATAGATCATCTAACATTGAAGATTGAAATGAGATATCTTCTATAGTAGATTGTATAAGGAGCTTAATTAATCAAGTTGGATATAGCATCGTTGTCACTGCCTACTAGTATTAAGGCTACTGCAACTACTAGCCTACTAGATACTAATAGCCTTAAGAAGGTCGGGTAATGTTTTAAGTTGATCATTTGATAAAGCCTGGAGTTTTTACGATTAGAAACTTGCTAGTTTTCTTACCCACATTGATGATGTATGTCAAAACTATTAACACTCAAACTTGAAAAACACAACATTAAAAACTTTAAAAGTTCAGTCACCTAAAACCTCATTCAAGGCTTAACTATCGCTTCAAGTTTTACAATTTTCCTGGGGCAGAAACCACTGTCCCCCATATTAAACGGGGGTATTCTATACTCCCAGACCCCTGGTGTTCTCAACATTGTCTTTGTTACCTGGTCAACTGGGAATCTCTATAATTTCAGAACGCCTAAAGTTGAGAGATTCACTGTCTCTCGTTCCTCCCCCCNCCCCCCAAATATATGATCGTGTGACGCCCCTGGTGGAAATTTCAACGCCAGTGACGTTTTTACTCAGTTTCCCATGTATTAACCAAAAACTTATCCTCTGTTGATAAACGATCACACGTGATTTATTTATATTTATATACAACCAACCATTAAATTAAAACCCTAGAAAATTTCACAGCATCTTGGTCGGGAAGTCTGCTTGAACCAAGTAATTTATTAGTGGTATAAATAATGCTTTAGGACTTTCAAACTTTATAGTTAATAATGTTTATTAAGTGACTATTTTGTTCAATAGCTTTGAAGTTTTGCCATTTATGCTGTTTATTTAAATAATACATATTTTAGTATGTTAACTCTTATTATAAATGGTTATGGTGTAATGATTAGTTGGCAATTATAACGTTGAATATTTCGTAAATGTTCTGACGTAACGTGCCTCGATATCTGACTAATAACTCTCGGTAATTATTGGTGAGTGACTAAACGTAGCGTGACATGATATCCAACTAATAACTGACAACAATGCCTGTGTGAACGGTCTATATCCCTGTGTTTGTCGCAAGACTCTAACGTTGTTGGTAAGAGAGACCGGGATAATTTGATAAATACAATCATGCTTACTAGATATATACTTTACATTGTAACATGAAATCCCTATTGAGTTTCCAACACTTTGAAAGATAGAATCCGAACCCAAATTAATACCGGTATTACAATTAATATAAACTCGCAGGCTATACTCGTATGATTCTATGGCTAAGGGTGCCGGTCCTATGCTGAAAGGAATCAGCAACATGATCAGAGATATATTAAATCAAGAATCAGTACCATAGTAATGTTAAGAATTATCACTGTGCCAAGAGGCCGTGCTTTTAGGAATAGGGCCTTTGATAAGAGAGCTATGATGTTAGGAATCAGCATCGTGACAAGAAGTATATTATGCTAAGAATCGGCATCAGGCTAAAACAGAGTTATGATGTTAAAAATCGGTAATAAACTAGGAAGTCCACGATTTCTTTAAAAATAGGTATTATGCTAAGAGTAATAAAATTATAAGAAATTACACCATGTTAAGTAGTAAATAATGGTAAGAATAGACACCTTTCCAAAAGGGCTTTGTTGCTAAAAATCTGTACCATACTAAGAGGGTTATGATGCTAGGAATTGGTAAATTACTAGAGGGATATAATGCTAGAATAGGTACATAATATATTAATAGGGTTATGATGCTAGTTAATACGAAGTGAATTAGTTGTGGTCTTTTAAATCTATTTTCTAATAATTTAATCAAAGTAGTAACATTTATTTTAATAGGTTAAATTTTATCATCAATACATAATTTGTAATAGGTTTGATATTCTTTTTCCAGTTACATTTTCTGAAAATAAAATTATTCAGAATATTAACCGAGAAAAATTAAACTACTAAATTAATACTAATGAGAATAAAACCAAATTATATGATTGCTTAAAATATCAAGGTGATGCACGTAATCGTAACCAAGTGATTGACGATATTTGATACCTGAATTGCCAAAATTCTGGATCCTCAATTGAAAGCTCCACGTGACTTGAAGAATACGTATTTCCTCTTGAATTACCCATCCACACGTCATAGCCTGCATCAGCCAGCAAGTAACCTATCCCACAATACCACACAATACTATACTATACTATAAACCACAAGCAACTATGTAGTATATTAATACAACAGTCAAATAAGTAATCAATCATCAGGTAACCTCTCACACAATACAATACATTAAATCACAAGCGACTATGTATAATACTATTTAAGCACCAATTATAGCTTTGCGTAACAAAACAAGACATTATCATAATCATCAAATGGTTCAAGCCAGTGGCAGGGTCAATTTAGTAAAATGCCTCCAACTTCCTATATACTTTCACCATTTTCCCTCCGTTAATTGCTTCCATTCTTCTCATCTTACTTGAACACTTTCTGTTATCTGCTCCTCCCATCTCTTTCTTGGCCTCACTTGCGGTCTTTATCCTAAATACCTCATTTCCATCATTGTCAGAGTGATACAGTTTGACAACAAAAAAAGTTATCAAAACGTAACGGCTGCATCGAGTGTTCTAGTTAAAACCTAACACCAATCTAAACGAATCAGGTGAATATTCTGGTATTCTAATACTCCCTCGTGCTAAGGAATATATACATATATAGGCTCTTACTATGGCTCTAGGCGTCAGGGTAGAGTCCTGTATCCTATTCCCTCCAATGCCATGGAATATTTACATGACTAGGTTGTTAATCTATAACACGGATGGAGAGACTTTCCCGACCAAAGTGCCACTTATGGACTACATTAATCTCGAACTAGTTCATTGTGTCGCCTCTTATTTACATTTTTTAAAGATTATTTAAAAATCCAAACTCGTTGAATATTATGAAATGTGAAGAACAATAAATAAAATTGTAAATTTTTTAATAATTACTAGATTTTAAATATTTTTTTAATTATCAAAGGGAGTGTTTTAGACAATATTAATGTAACTAGTTTAAAGGGTAAAAGGGGAGTACAATAGATATATATAAATGTTTATATCAAAAAAATATAGAATCTTTTCAATTATAGTTGGAAGCATGTTGTATTTTGTTAGCCAAGATATTTATCTTCGGTTGTTGTGTTCAATGACACACAAGACTATGTCTAACTGTTGACTGACTTGACAAATCTCATTGTTACATGAGAATGACAACGCTATTGAAATATTATTGACTTCAAAAAATAACGCTAAGTTAAGAAAAGTTTTATTTAGTGTCTTTTTTCATGTTGACATGCCACTCAAATATTGATCGCGTGCCATAGATTTTCCATCCCGGATCTATAACATTATCTTGCCTTCCCGTACAAAATCCACTTTAATGCAAAATAGATTGACATACCTAGTCCATTGGGCACGATGATCCAATCCACGGAACAAGATAGTATCCCATGCTGCAGCAACACAGGCTTCTTGCCTGCTCTGGGAGGGGACAATTCGCTCCCAGGGATGCGGTGCAGTGTGAGAATGTAGCCATCCTCCGTCAGAATGCGGTGCGTCTCTACAGGGTACCCGTGTAGCTTGATGATCTGTGGCTGCAACCAACAATGCCGCCAAAAATATCTTACTTATGTGGGTGCTGTAGAGGGTGCTGGAGAGAGGGCATCACTAGGAGTCGAGATACACAACATGCATTACAAGTAAAAAATATAATAAATAATAGTAAAAATAAAAATGTATATTATAATACAAATAATGATTGTTGGGGGTGAGGGTGGAGGAAAGATTCAAGGGATGAATTGCAACACGCACTACAATTCAAAAATAATAAAAATAACTAAAAATGGGGGGGGNNNGGGGGGGGGGGGGGCACCAAGGGGGAGAAGGGTAACTGGAGGTGGTGAAGGAAATGTGATCTAATTTGCATATCCAAACAGAAAATGAGGTCATCAAACCAGTTCAAACAAGTTCAAAACTGTTCTGCAGTATTAACAAAAAGGTTATATTACCGCAAAAACTGGTGTGGCAAGGAGATAAAAGGAAGCAAAAAGGAATAAATTGCTTGAATTTACAAGGAAATGCGGTCATAAAAACAATTCTAACAAGCTCAAATGCGGTGGTATTTACATCAGAAATATAGTTAGGAGTCTCGAGAAACAAAAAATGGTGTGGCAGGGAGAGAATGGGGATTTAATACCTTGGGGTTTGGGTATTGGGTTACCATTTTGAATTTTGACAGTTATTTAGAATGTATACATCCTGCTGTAAGTTATAGGGGAGGCTATCTCGAATTTACAACATGTTCATACATGTAAATACATGTTCAAACTTGTATAGACAAGAAGTTAGAAATACTTGCAACAATCTTCAACCAATCAATTTCTTTAAGCCTAAGCTATACAAACTATTTAGGTCTGAATTATTCAATCTCTTAAATTTAGGCTTAGGATTTTTTTCGAATTATCCTGTTTATAATATTTAGCAGTGCGTCTTACTACCCGTTCGGGTTATACGCTTTATTATCCTGTTAAATCACAATCCAGCACATTAACAGTATTGCACTAATAACACCACTTAAATATTTGTTTTAAAATGCTTAGTTTTTATTTTTAGTTATTTCATAACTGGTTCAAAAGATCTTGAAATTATTTCATCAAATTGTTTGTAATGCTATAAGCGTGCTCGCTCGGTTGGTCTAAACGACGAAAGAGCGTGCGCGCGAACAGTTTCATGAGGCAATCTTTAGGGTTCGGACATATTCGCTCGACCGAGAGGTTTTATCAAAGGATTCATTCATTCGGTGCAAGTACCTACAGGTTTGCCTACCTACTAGGAAATAATTTTGGACGGAGATCAAACATTGATTGGAATAATGATTTTTACATGCAACAAATAGATAATTACAAAAGGTATAGATGTCTTTGGGGCCCTACTTGGGGAGAGTACAAAACTTATTCAATAAATTAAGATGCCTGGAATGCCATTGGAAACATTAAGAAATATCGAATCGATGGTAGAATCACTTTTAACATCTTAACCGATGAGAACGGCAATATATATATATATATATATATATAAATAGCATGCTACCAAAAACTGGCAGTGGGGCATATAGGTTGAAATACTTTGTCTACACCACTTTACAATTTTTTATTGGACGAGTATAAACTAAGTGAGAAGGCACTAATAACTGGGCATTCGCTCTCTAGGTCTAATTCTGCGTTCACCACAAGCATTCGCACGCATTTTCTCGCATTCGCTGTTCTATGACTTGCTCTTTTATTGTAAACGAGCTAGTAGGAGTTTTCTCGATCGTCATTTCCACTAAACGAGCGTGAAAGAATGATCTTATGCGTGCTCTATATTCTTGTTAGTTTAATTAAATCCACCTTAACACGAGAGTGATTAATTAGACATGCTGTATAAAACTTCAAATAAATTATAGAAACATTCTCTTTTCAAAAATTTGCTGGGAAAATATCACTCCAAAATAGTTTGCAGAAACATTTAATTTAAAAAAAAATCCAGCCGAATATCAATATAAATGGCTTTTAAAGACATCTGATTTTGAAATATATATTTGCATAGGGCCACTAAAAATAGTTTCCAAAATCATTCAATTTTAAAAATTGTGTTGGGGAAAGACTAGTTTAAAAACTTTTGAGTGAGGAGCACTTTAAATAGATTCTAAGAAATATAATTTATACGAAAATTCTAGTGAACACTACTTAAAGTAGCTTTTAGAATCATTAAAATTTGCAAGAATTTGTCAAGGGTGGACTACTCCAAATAGCTTCTAGGAGTATCAACATTTCAAAACATTTCGGGGGAAGGACATTTTTAAATACCTGTTTTAAGAGTATGAGTTTCAGAAATTCCCCAAACGAGGACCTCTTTAAAGAGCTTCTAGAAGCATCCCATTTTCTAAAATTAACTTTAAGAAAGGAGGGTAGAAATTATCTAAAAAAAAATTGTTACTTTCCCCTCCTCCCACATAAATAAAGCTCCCCACTGCCAGTGGCATCACGTAAGGCCAAGGGTGACTGGGAAAAAGCTAAAACGATAAGAGCACACATGAAAATTCCGCATAGAAAAAACCACACGGTCATAAATACCCACAAGAAAAAAGCTCACATGGAAAAATGCCCACAAGTAAAAATGCCCACACGGAAAAATAACCACAAGGAAAAATGCCTACATGGAAAAAAGCCCACAGATAAATGCCCATACAAAAAATGCTCACAAGAAAAATGCCCACATGAAAAATGCGCCCACAAAAAATGTCCACACGAAAAAAATTATAAATCAAGGCTAATTTTTAACGGAATGCAAGTTTTATTGGGGTTTTGCATTACTAACCTTTTAGTTTCCACTTGTGAAGTGTGCGTTTGATTTATTCTTGTGTATTCATAAAGTTTGCATTCACTTTTCTGGGTCTTTTTATTAATTTAAAGTAATTTTTTGGAATTGTTAGTGTTATTTTATGGATACATTTTGACACATTCTAGGTCATCAAAATTCTGTCCCTGGTATAACAACATAACCAATGCTTACAACAAGTGCTTAGTTTGTTTGAACAATTTTCATGTGGTCATTTTTTCATGTGGTCATTTTTTCATGTGGTCATTTTTCCGTGTGGGCCTTTTTCCGTGTGGGCTTTTTTCCGTGTGGGCTTTTTTCCTATGAGCATTTATGGCTGTGGGGTTTTTTCTGTGTGGAGTTTTCATGTGCGTTTATTTCACTTGCGCTTTTTTCTTAGAATACAGGGCAAGTAAGGCAAGCATTGCTTGCCTTTGATTGACGATATGTCATTATTTTATTTAATGTTTGCAAAAATATTCTCCTGATAATAATTTAAATGGTATTCAAGCATCAGTGGGTTTGAAAATTAAAAATCCCAGACATAGCAGTAACCGTAACATGTATGCAAGACGTGCACTAGTCCATCTAATGGAGGTTGAAAGTCAGTATTTGTCCGGCTTTCTTCCCATTGCTCTAGCTAGTGTAGTTCTTATTTGTGACGTCATACATTTCTGAGTAAAGAGAAGGGGAAGAGCTGCGGATGTCAAGTAAAAATGCAAGCAACCAAGCTACGACTTCTCTTGCCCGAAAGGTGACGACTAGAACCAATGTTACTACTCCTCTCTTCCCCTTTCACAACATAGCGGGTTGGTATGGCATGAAAGGGGAAATTAATATATGGTCAAGGTACCCGTGCCTACCTACAAGTTGTGTCGTGTGTAACGGGCTTTATAGTTTTGTGGAGTTTATTGTAGCAGGTGCATTTGTTTTGATGTGTGTATCAGCGAAATCTAACAAACGAAAGTTTATAAGTATAAGTCTATAATAAGTAATAAGACAATAATGTAAATAACAGAAGGACGCCCAAAGCCACAACTATCATTAAAAAACTTCAAATATTTTATTGAAGTCTTTTACAAAATAAATAAAAAATCCAGGACCTCCCTTCTTAAGCTTGAAGGCACTCCTTCCAAGCTTGTCTAATAATTTTTATCAAGAGACGCTACTGCCCACTACTGTATTAAATAACAATGTTCTGATTTCTTGGGGTTTAGTAGTAATTCTTAACATTATGTCATAGACTTGCTATTTTGAACCTCAACTCTCCCCAATTAAATTCTCCCTTTATTCATGCTGCTAAGTAATCATTTCAGACTGAGATCAAACATTGTTGGGAATAATGATTTGTTCCTACAACTTATAGAACATTATAAATAGTAGACTTAGTTTGGATCCTACTTAGGGAGAATACAAAAATAATTCAATAATATAAGATGCCTGTAATGCTAGTGGAAACATTTGAAATGTCGAGTTGATGGAGTTAATAAGAAAATAGAATCACTCTTAACATTTTAACCTACGAGAACGGCAAAAATGCATGCTATTGTAAACTGGCAGTGGGGTATATAAGTCGAAATGGTTTGTCTACTCCAATATGCAATTTTGACTGGATAAGTATAAACCAAATGGGAAGGAATGAAAAGTGAGCATTCACTTGTTTGCGTACACGACAAGCATTCACTTGTTTGCGTACACGACAAGCATTCACTTGCTTGCGTACACGACAAGCATTC